>CAMOHE010051024.1:4187-63269 GCA_946598075.1 Artocarpus hirsutus
TTCGAAACTCCATGGCTGATAACAAGGTCGGCAACATTAAGATCATTGTGGTCAGGATTTCCCAGCGGAGGCTTAAATGAGGTTGAGCGATAAACAGGAAGGGGGAAGAGTATTAAATTATTAAACTATAACCTGAAATTAGGTGACTTATTAAGAGAATTCTAAAATGATTAAATATTTAAAAAAAAAAAAAAAAAACACACACACACACAGTAGTTGAACAAATGCTGGGGGTTTTATAGAGGTACATAGAGAGCAGGATTAGATTATGGGCAATTGAGAATTGAGTTATCACAAATAAAGGTGTTTAGGTATTGGATTATATAGATTAGAAGTCCATTTATAATTTAATTTGTATATATCAAATTGAAAAAATCGCAATACAATACGAACTCTTGAACACCCCAATCCAATCCAATAAAATCCAAAAACTACGGATTTTATGAATTAGATTCTACAGATTCACGGATTGAATCTTTAAATTTATTTTAAAAAAACTAACAATTAAAATTTAAAAATATAATATAATATAATTTGATAAAATTAATATATTACAACCCAATAGAATGCAAATTTTTAATAATAAACTAAATTGTAGCTTTACAAAATATTGTAACCGACAAACTTAAGTAAACTTTGGATTGAATAAATACTATTAAACTTTAAAATTGGGCTAACTTTTTTCTAAACATATAAACCTTGGATTGGACACGCTACTATAAACGTATCGGTTTATATAAGTTTTAAAGCTTTGTGTTTGTATTTATATGTATAAATAATTTATGCAATGTATATATAGTTTGGATCCACAAATTACGTAGGTCGGGAGACATTTAATCTGTAATCTAATCGACATATATGGGATTAGGAAAAATTTAATTCAAAACCATTCTATATTTTTCACAATCCAATCCAATCTACCATGTTGGATTAGATTGAAGGGATTGATAGATTTCATAAACACCCCCTAATATAAAATATATATCCTCAAAAGTCTAAGTATGATATAGTCTAATACTGTAACACCTAGCCTTTTTAGGTTGTCACTTAACTTTATTAAATATCATTTTTTAAACTTTATTCTCACTTACTTAGTAAGAAAATACTAAATAATTTTTTTTAAAACATATTTAAAAACCATTGCGACTTTTGTTGTAACTGAATTTCAGATATTGCTCAACACTTGATTTAAAAATCATTCAAAACGTTTCTTAAAACTTATTAACAAACATTTATTTTCTTAAAAAGTTTCTTAAAACATCTTTTAAAAAAAAGTGATTTTTTTTTTTTTTTTTTGCAGCGGAAAACTGTCGTAGTGGTATCTATACCCAACCTTCACATCTATCCACCGCAATATCGAGTTCTTCAACCAATCTTACTGGTCTCCTATAGGACTACCTACAACATAAAGGAACTTGTAATGAGCTTTTGCTCAATAAGTTCAAATATCATATCATAAAACATTTAAACATTCTTTATAAAACATTTCTTATAAAAACTTTTCTCATTAAATGTTTTTAATAAATATTTCTCATAATACCTTATTCATAAACCTTTTTCTTATAACATTTTTCATAATACATTTCTTAGAATATTTTTCATAAACATATCTTATAGATATATCATAGAAAGGAATGCAGGCAATGTCATTATGCATGATTCCATTTATCTTCTTGTCATCACTAATAACTTTCTTAAACTTCTTGTCATCACTCTTATCTTTCTTTATCTTATGAACTTTAATGTTAGTATCAATATCATTAATTATGAGAATATAAACAAAATGCTTCTCCTGTAGAAGATTTAAGACTATTGAACAACGGAGTCATAACTTTAACATAACTTGTGTACCTCACATCAAGAAAGCTGGTATGACACTTTCTTTTTATTTTTTCTTTTCCTTCTTTTTAACTTTCGTGAGCATATCAAATGCTACATATCATATGCTATAATTTAGCATTTGAACATTTAGCATAGCAAATGAAACATGTTGCAAATCGTAACTTGAACTTTTAAAACTCTACGCATTACATATGCAAACATACTTTAATTGCAAATACATTATAAACTTTTACTTGATCTTTAAAACTTTAAGCATTACAAATGCAAACATCTTTAAACATAATAATTGTAAATACATTGTAAATCTTAACTTGATCTTTGAAACTTTATGCATAACAATTGCAAACATACTTTTAACATAATAGTTGCAAATACATTGCAAATTTTGACTTAAACTTTAAAACTTAAACCATAACATATGCAAACACACTTCAGAAACAACTTGCATATCATTTGCAAACATATTTGTAAACATATATGAAGCATTAGAAAATCATTTTCTTTATGTCGTAGATGAGGTTAGAAACTTACCCAGACTTAGCTCTAGAGTTCCTGTTTTATTTCCTTTTTCAATCTTTTAGTTGGCTTCTGTGTTCTGTTCAAACAACACCCAACTATTAGCTAACCTTTCTTATCATTAATCTACTCAATTGATAACAGAACTTAAACATTAGCTATTCATTTCTTTTTTTACTTTACTTTGTATCTTATCGGTCTACATTTCCTTTTACTTAACTTTGTAACCCACCGGTTACCTTTTCTTTTGCTTAACTTTGTAACCCACTATTTCTTTTTGCTTAACTTAAATGTTCCTTTGTTAGATTTCGTATCTTACTCAATAGTTCTATTACTTATTTTGATATAGAACATTTTCCGTCTATGGACATTTTGCTAATTTAGAACGTTCAGTTCCGTTTTAGTCGTTTTCGTAAAAATGACAATTTTACCCTTAATCGGGTTTTCATAAACTTCATAACATTACTTAACTTATTGCTTTACTTTACCATTTCATAATTTATGTGTTACCAAAAAATTTCCACTAAGAGGTGTTTTCCTATCTCGAACATTTTGGGTCCATTTTGGCATTTTTTATAGAAAATGATCATTTTGCCTTTGATAGGTCTTTGAAAACTTTTGAAACCTGTTTTAAACAAAACTTATCTTTCTTTACTTCTCATAACATTATGGACAACAAAACTATAGTTTTCTTTTCTTTAAAATCTATTTTACAACACTTTATAGTTTTGACCAATAACTTGAAATCTTTACGATTACACCCTTTGCACGTTTTTCTTTCTTTTCTTAGTAAAACTCTTAATACTTTCAAAATTAAAAACTTGTAGTTACTCCATGCCCATAGCAGTGTAGTAAACTAACATTTTTTAGTCAAAACCAAGTTTCACATGGTTTTACAATTTTGGCCTAAAACATAAAAATCT
Source organism: Artocarpus hirsutus (assembly GCA_946598075.1). Classification (NCBI taxonomy): domain Eukaryota; kingdom Viridiplantae; phylum Streptophyta; class Magnoliopsida; order Rosales; family Moraceae; genus Artocarpus; species Artocarpus hirsutus. The sequence continues at coordinate 7,469 of CAMOHE010051024.1, forward strand.
TAATATTTTTGCCCCTGAAACCAAAGACAACTACCTTATACTAAAACATTCAGTTTTTCATAATGGTTAAAACTTTCTTAAATTCCTTAGCTTAATTAAAACCATTTTATCATATTTTCTTATTTTTATGAAATTTTATGCTTAAAATCTCGTAAAATTCATTAACTTACAACTCATGTAGAATTTTGACAAACTATTCATGTTGCTTTAACAATTTCAATGAATTATACAGCTTTTGTGTTTTAACTTTCCTAAAATTTCAACTTTAAAGTAGACTTTTTGGTTGATTTTTAAATCTACTGAACTTTTGCAAATGTTTGCTTTTTAGTCCTCTTAGAATTTTACAAAACTTTGCCCATAACAATTGTTGTTCTCATTGTTTTGAAAAATTCAAGACTTAGAAAATAAAATGTCCTCCAAGGTCCTCAAAAACATGGCCCCATTCGGTATTGTTTTGGACATTTTTGGAAAGGTTTTTGCACATTTTTTGAAGCAAAAATTTCAAAAACACTTTAGCACAATTTCCTGAAATTTTTATTTTCGAAAACAAAATCATTTTTACCTATTTTGAAAGCATTACCAAAAGAGCCCATCATTTCTTAAAAACTAGTCAAACTTTGTATTTTAACAAAGTTTAATAATCTTTTTATTTTTAATACAAAATCCCTACTTCCTTAACCTTCCATCAACATTATCATCATCATAAAACATTAGCAATCATGTCATAAAGTCTATTCAACAAGCCATAGTCTATATTTAGTGTAAAACATACTCAAAATTTCATGTAAATTAACAACCTTTCAAGGTAAAAGTCAAGGTTTTCACTAAGGTTTTTTTCCTTGCTTTGATCCTCTCTTGCAAAGCCCAAGGGATCTCTACTTCATTCCGCAAAATCATGATAAAACCCCATCAAAACCCTACTTCAAAGGCTCAAGAAAATCATATAAACTCATATGAGAAATTTGGATTTTTACATCCAAAGTAACTTTAACTTGTTCTAGACGATCACCAATGAGTAGAACTTGTTCGTGAGCCTGATTAGGAGTTGAATTTTGAAAAATATTTGAGAGAGTCCAAGGGGGAGGATTCGGTCTTCATAGAGAAAAAGAGAGTTTTTTCTTTTCTTTTCTTTTTTTTCATGCTTTTGCATGAAAATGACATGATGGAGACCAATTTTAGCTTCTCTTTGAAGCTAGATCCAATTCAAATTAAGGGGTAAGGTGGCCTTTTGTTCACCTTAAAGGTGGCACCTACAAAGGTCCCACATGAACTCTTTAACAGTCCAAATTATACTAATAATATTTTCCTATACTGTCGTTGTATATCTCATTTTGCTAGTATACTTTTTTACGCTGTGTTTCATGGTCCATAAGCTTCCATGTCATCTACATAATATAATTCCCATACCGCTTAGCTTTACACAGTCTAATTTATATACTACATTACTTTATGTAATATAATTTTCATACTGCTTAAATTTTCACAATATAATTTATATACTGCTTAACTTTATCAGTATAATTCTTATATTGTATAAATTTATTAGTGTAATCCTTACACTGCATTTTTCTTAGAATGCATGATTTCCATACTGTGTATTCCTTTACTTAATATCTGTCTAAAAATTTGTTGCAATACATTTTGCAATAATTAGGTTCTCCTGCTTATTTCCCTTTCATTCATTCCTTTTTAAAACTATGGTATGATTTTTTAATATCAAAAATCTCATTTTCTCCTTTATGAAATTTTTCTTGAAATAACTCCAAATAGTCATTAACTGGCAGGCCACCAGGGAAGACCGGCAGACTACGAGGGAAGATTAGCAGACTAGTCTTGTGAGTTCAGCAGACTATCCGAGGCAAGAATTGAATTCTGCCTCCAAGAAATTTCACCAGAAGGCCGAAGCAAGGTTTCCGACAAGCCAGTTGGCATATAACAATAGGCCAAAGCTGAGAAGGTTGCATTAGAAATTTCTCAGGTGTTACAAATACGGGTGTTACAAATACTACTATAATGGGCAAGGATTTTAATCAATATATAAATAAACTTATTAAGTATGATAAGTGGAAATTACAACAAAAAGAGGACGCAATACAATAAAATATAATTACAACAAGAATGCTGGAAAAATAAAGAGCCACTATCAATATAAAAGAAAGACACAATGAATATACGTTTGCGCTTGTGTTTATATTTTTTGAGAGTAACATGTGTGCTCGTATTGGAATATGAATAAATGGACGAAAGATATATTCAGTCAGAAATAAATGGTTTATCAATTTTTATAGAAAGTACAAGCGGGAGAAATTTAGATTAATTGTAGTTATATTATATTATAATGGGTGTGTGTGTGTGTGTGAAACATTTATAATATAGATAGATATACATAAATAAGAGTTAGTAGTAATCTAGTTGAAAGAACCTGAAATCCATGGATCTACAAGCATTTTATTTGGTTTCTATCTCCCGCTCTCCATGTAATGCCTTTTGAAAGCAATTCCACAACTCAATAAGTGCTATGCCATACAAAAGAAGGATGGTACCCAAGCTGTGCATTTAAAATTGAGAAACGGGGGAAATATCTGGCTTTGAAAACTTTAGCTAACAGAGATTGACGGTTTGATATGACACTCCATGCTTGAGCTTGACTGAAAGCAGCAAAAGAGCGAGAGCCATGACCTCCATTACATTTGGATTTAAAAAAAAAGTATTACACTAAACTTGATCAACTTGTCCGACGCTTGGTTGATTGTTATTCACAACTCCATCATGGTTCATTATATCAGAGCTGAATTAATTTATCAGTATTTAATTCCACGTCTGAGTCAACATTATTCGGCTCTAATGCTAAAAAACTTTGGCTCGTTAAACCATCTTACTGGTTTAAATTTTATGCCGAATTCTTTCAAGATTGATTTAAATTAGAACAGTTATAATTATTGTTGGATTTCTATAAGTATTAAGGCTTGACGAATTCAAAGTTCAATTATTCTGAATGAATTAAACTTCGAAGGGGGATCAATATTACCAAGGTAGGGGAACAAAGCAAATGATGATAAGTTCCATTTGATATATGAAGCAAAAAAAAAAATGTTCAATACAAATTGTTTAAAAAAAATATTCGTTCGCTGGATCTATATGTTAGCAGTCTAGGCGACTTCCCCCTCTGTTGTTTAAGCATTTTCCTCCTCTGTTGCCTAGACGGACGGGGGTACAATAGCTTGCTCGTTTGTGATCCCTGCTCCGATCTTGGAAGTATCAGGAGCTAAGGAAGCCTTGACCCTAGCCTCCTCACTAACTCCTGCACTCGTATCAACCTCCTCGACATCAGATTCGTCAGGAGACATGAGCTCCTTAAGCTTTGCAATTTCCTTATCAATGTCAAGGCTGCTAGGTAAACCTAATTTAAACTCTTTCAGTATCTCGAGCCTAGTTTTGATTGAAGAATCGCTATGAATATCGAGTAGTTGCTCCTTGATATCTTTAAGTTCTTGAGTTTTCATCTCCATCCCCTTAGTTAAGTTGTTGAATTTTTCTTTTTCTAGATAGAGACTACTACTAAAATTAAGGACTTTCTCGTTTCACCTAGTCAACGCATCGATGGCTTCGTCTCTTTCCCTCCTCATGTTGTCCCTCTCGAACTCAGCCTTCCCAAGCTTCTCTTCAAGTTCCTTGATAGTTGTAACTAGTCGTTTGTACTTATATGGAGCTTTGTTTGCAAATATGTTATGAAGCTGTAAGGCCTGTGTAATGGAAAGGCTCCGTATGAATCAATACGATAAGTTGAAAAGTTTTGAAACAAGACTTCATGCCTTACTTGTCCTAGGGCCAAAGTCAATTCGTTACCTAACCAAGAGAATGACTTCCCACCAAAAGTGTCTTCGTCAAGCTCCTTGATACTCTAAATGCTGTCTCCTTAACCTGAAGGATGCTGACGTTCTTTGGGACTTCAAGAGTTTTATCAGTAACCTTCACTTCAGAGTCTTCGATCACAGCAGACGGCTTTGTGGCTTTTCTTTTAATGTTGAATGGAGGTGGCAAAGGGAAATTAGAAGTATCAATTGGAGGAGTCGATTTTTCCTGGATACCAGATTCGCTGGCATTGCCCTTCTTTTTCTTTTTTGCCGTAGCCATAGAGGCAGCCTTCCTCGTCATGGCATCATTGAACAAAGGTAATGAGATCTTCATTGATGACAGCGCATGTGAGAAGAGCGTCTTTGTCAGAGAGATGAGTAATGAATTTCAACATACTGTATAGCCGCTGAAGTGCACTGCAGCATAATCGACTCATTTTAGAAAGCGAAGTGGAATACCTATTGGGATTTTTCTAAATTTCTTCCAAATCGAAGACTTTCCAAGTTGATAGAGATTTGAAATTTCTACCTAGTTCCGTCCTTTCAATGCGAGCAGGGATTCAAGCCTCGCGTGAAACCTTTTGCCAATAAGGGCTGGGAGGTTCAGTTTGTAATCTGCAAAGAAATAAAAGGCTAAGGATTAGTTGGAATTACTGCTTAAATAAATACAAGTATTAATACTTACCAATATGACCAAACATAAAAGGAAACGGGAATCAAGTAGTCAGTTCGACTGAGTTGCGTTTAAATGACATAAAGAAATACTTCTCTTCCTAATGTCTATTCGCATTAACAAAATCAAAGATAAGTTTTTTCGATTGCCATTATAAAAGTAAAAATGCCCTTTGTTTTTATTATTTGGTTTCAGATAACAACACCAAAGGAATCCATGGAGATCAAAGTCGATGCCAGCTTCTTCGATTAGTATTATCAGGGTAATCAGTAGTTGCATCCCATTTTGTATGAGTTGTTATGGAGATGTCATAGTGACTAACCATTTTGAGCATGAAATCGGGGATGGGCAATCGAAGTTCGAGTTCAAACCATTTCGTATATACACATAGTCAGGTATCGTTTTACGTATTTGCTTGCTTGTATGGGCAGGGAAATCGGATGTCGACAGAAGGAGGGATCCCATACCTTGTCCTAATTGTTGAAAAGTCCCCCTCAGTCAAAATTAGTTTTGGGCTTTTCTAAAAGAAGGAAACTCCCTTTGTTGGTGAGATGTATTTTTTCTTTTCGAGCATTTTGATTTGCTCGATTCGATTTGAAGGACCTGCAATCCTGTCTCTTTTTTTCACTTGGTCCTTTTCTGCTTCTTTGCTAGTCCTGGCACTGTCGATTCTAGAATTCCATTCTATTTTCAATTGTTCCCTAATCCACTCATTGATTTCCTTATCATCACCACTAGACCATGGGTCGTCGCCTTCACTCGAACTCGAACTAATATCTATGGCCTTCGACATCTTTATTAAAACTGATTTAAAAAAAATTAGGGTTTTGAAGATTTAAGAGCTAGAATTTTTAAGATCTAAAGAGTTTCGAGGAGTTCTTAAGAATTCTAAACCATGAAAGGCAAATAGACAAGAAAATCGTGGATTTTCTTGAAAAATGAGTTGAAAATGGTACTAGAATGCTCAAAATTGTAAGAGAAACAAACCTATGGAAACAAAATTGCAAGAAAATAAAAGAAGGAGAGGAATCTTGCTTAGAAGTCGTTGGAAAGCCTGAGAAAACAGAAGAAAATAGCCCTAAGTTCAAAGGAAACTGTGTGAAATGAAGAGAGAGTGAAAATGGATATATATATATATATATATATTGTTTAAAGCAATTTGATCAACGGCTAAGATTGGTTTGATTTAATGGATAAAATTTTTCTTCTTTTTGAATCTCAGCTCAAACCAAGACAATGTCTTTTCAAGTCAGGCCCATATGTCAGCACTACAGAGATATTTTGGGATCTTCCAATTACTTTGTGACATGTGTTGTGGGTAGTCGAGTATTGTAATTTCCTAAGGGAGGGCAATGATTCTAGTGTGAATGCAAAGTTTCGATCAGGATGACATGTCATCAAACTAAAGCTTGAGATTTGTTCACTCATATAGTCGATTAAATTGACTAAGGAGTGGGGGGCTAACTGTTGGGGTACAATTTGGTTAGGCCCAAATCATTTATTGAGGCCTAAAATAAGGACTCAGAGTTGTAGTTAAACCGAGTCGAGCCCAATGAGATCAATCGACTCGAAATCGTTCGAAAAGAGGAGCATCGTTTATCTAACGTGTTATCAAATTGAGGCTCCAATCGATTCAACTGTTTATAGGCCAAACATGTATTTAGATAGCTTTCTGTTGTTGTAGGTTTGATCTCCCAAAGTGTCTACTCGACGGGATCAATTCACACAATCTAACGGTTATGAGTATGTCCAGTCATGAACTTTAGACGTGGGGAGAGTCTGATTCTTGAGGCCTATTATGGACTGACACGTATTCCACTAGTGTAGTTACTTCAAGCACTATCATTCTTACTCAATTAGTTAGAAGTCACGACTTACTTCTCATTTTCTATATAATGGAATCTCATCCTCATTTGCAGAAACGAAACACAAGATACAAAAACTCTACCAGAATTTCTCCTTACTTTCATCTTTGTAATTTATACATCCTAAATTCATACATAGTAAAGAATAATGGACGTAGATGTCTTCATAGAATGAACCACTGTATGCATAGTATTATTTATCTTTTATGTTTTGATTAATTTTGTTTGGTTTGGTTTCGAATTATTTTCCATAATTATTTTGACAGGTTTTCTTTAAAGCTAAACAAATCCTAATAATGGTGATTTGAGGGCCCAAATTCATTAAAAGGAACACTTAATTAACTTGTTTTGCATTTGATTGTAGATTCAACATTTACAATGCTTGCAAAATATTTTCACATTTTCTCTATTGACATGGAAATGCTGTACAAGTTAGGCTAGAGTAGTTTGGTGAGGTTGGAGATCAGAGATGATCTTATATTTTTAATTATTTGGTGTAGATTTTAATTCTATAATATTGCTATAATACTTATATTTTAGTAGAAATAACATTTTCATATTTTTGATATTTTAAATCTATTATTGTGCATTCAATTTTTACATTAATTTAGTCCTGCTTTCTTTATGTAATTCATTGTGTTGTATAATATTATTAATAATATTGTTTTATGAAATATCTTCTATTGCAGTAGAACCAGAGGTAGGTATGTTGTTGTTTTTAGGTTTTTCATAAGACAAGGTTCTGTTGAATTTAATGTAAATATTGTTCTACTAAAAATATACTAATTTTGATTAATTTTATTTTAATATCTTATAATTGTGATAATTATTTCCATAATGACAGTGGTTTTTATTTATCATAGTTGGTGCACTTAATTTAATTTTTTTATGAAATTTCCCGTACTGAATTATTGCTTACAATATTGTAGCTTTCGGATATCTTTATAAAAATAACCATGCTTCTTTTAATAGAAAAAGATTAAATTGATTAAATGCTTTAGAAATTTAATTAGAATCAAAATCCACACTAGTAACAAACATACAAAGAATCCTCGACACCTCATCATTTATCTGTATGTTTTAAACCTTGTTAAAAATCACCAAAAATATTTACATTTTCTGGAATTTTGTTTTGTTAAATTTGTTTGCCTTTTTAAATGTTAAAATTTGTCAATCTCATGGCTCTTGAAGTTCACCTCTTTGTGGATACGACCGCCTATATTGTGCTACAAACGACCATGTATTGTACTACAATTTGGGTGAGACATCACTTAGTTCAGGCACATTTTTGCATGGTGAAAGCATTTTGCATGTTCATCAACTTTGTTTTGCATTTTTTTTGCATGCTCAGTAGTTGCTATATAGTATTTGGACGTTATTTTTTTTTTTTGGTTTTTAGGCATACATTGCACATAAAAAAAGAGTGTTTGAACATATACATATATATGTCACAGCTTTCACGAAGCAATGGAAAAAAATAAAGACTGAAAATATTACTGCATACAATTGGTTGGCCAAAAAAGATCCATATCGCTGGTCTCGGGCTTACTTTCTACCTTATCGATGTATGACATTCTCTTGAACAACATTTGTCAGGTTTTTAGTAGAGCCACTTGAGAAGCTAGAGAAAAAACTTTTTTTTCACTAGTTTGGAAATAATAAGACGGTATATAAGAAAGATGTTAGTCTACAAGAAGGAATATGCAAGCAAATGGCCCTACCAAATTGGACCAAGAATTTTCAAATTATTGAAAAAGTATAGATGTAGATCCTTATCATCATTGCCTGAGTGTAAAGCTCAGTTATGAATAGTATAAAGCTCTCACATATTACAGTAACAATAAAAAAAATTGCTACAGTGTAAAGCTCTCACATGCTACAGTAAAAGTGGTTCTCACCACTGGTTCCCACCACCTTCCAAACACCCCAATAAAGTTCAAGGTCAATGATTGTTTCGTGACGATATTTTGTTGATCTAGAAGGTGGCAACTGAATGGGCTGCCTTGCTCGCTTGCCGTTGCATGCATTTACAGCCAAGATTTGAAGACAATGGATTTTTTACACGACTGTTACTAAAAAGAGACTTACTTGAAGGCAAACAATCCCACTGTGAAGCCAATGAATGGCCCCAAGATGTAGACAAAGACTGGATTAGCACCGCCAAAATAGTTTGATTTTAAGAGACAGCCTAGTAGGCTGAGGACAATGAGGCAACAAAAGCCCAATAAAGTTCAGTGATCCTTCTAGCCAACTAATAGCTTGTTTGATGAAGTTGGGTTTAACCAACTTTTTAATTAGAAACAGTGTAAAATTCTTATATGCTATAGTAAAAAAAAAACTGCTACAATATAAAGCTCTCACATGCTACAGTGTTTACAGTTCTAACCAATAGTTCTAACCACTATACCAAATATCCTATAAGTTGAGGAGGAAAGGAATTTCCATCAAGTGTGGTAGTTGTGGCAGACCCAGGCACAAGAAGAAAGGATGTCCTACCACCTGTGGCAATGCAAGTGTGTCAGTTTAATAATTTTTTTTTTCATGTAATTTTGAATAATAACATATGAGTTCATTTTGCAAGTCCAATTTGTGAGGGTTTTTTTTTTTTTTTTTTTGCTTTTTTCCTTATTTTATTTTATTTTATTTTGCTAGGTGGACAATGAAGGGCGAGGTTGCACCTACAATCAAGGTTGCAGACAGAGAATGCTTATTATGGAAAGCCCTGTGGAAATATATGTAACAACTTTTTTATTGGTCTTTTTTTAGACAAAGACTAGGCTTGAAATTATCTCATTTTATATATAGCCTCACGCTATTTGTAAAGGCATATGAATTATGGTTTGATTATTAGATAGTTATATTTTGTGAGCCTTACATTCTTTGTAAAGGCACAGGAACCATGGATCATCTTTTGTAAAACCATGATTTTATGGTAAATTCAGTTGATGTTATACAAAAGATGTTGATCAACATCAATGAATTTATCCTAACATTCTATGATTATATTGGCAAATGAGGCAGCTTTCTAAAGTTGTCATTTCAAAGAAAATTTTCAAGAGGTTCAGATGGATGTAAATTTAACATTACTGATCTGTTTTTCATCTACACATAGCATGGTCATTAAATTGGTTCATATTGCACTTGTGCAAATAGTAGAAATCAAATTAGTTCTTTTTTGGAAGGCCTTGAGCTATAATTAAAGAACAACAATATTTGATTACAATACAAAAGATAAACATTACAACTGGTTCACTGATTCATAACAAAAGTGGTCAATTACAAAACATGCATTTTACAAATAGGACTCACTTTTTTTCACAAAAGTAGTTTACAACAATGATCACTTCAAAACAAGCATTCTCAATTTCATTTCCACTAGAAAACAAGTTCACCAACAACCAATCCTTCAACCAATGAATATGTCACTAGCTTGCCACAAAACAGCCATCCCTCAACTTCATTTTCAATTGGACAAGAAGTTCACCAACCATCACTTGCCCTGAAAAAACAACATAAACCATAATTTTTTCCCATGCTTCGTGCCTTTTGTTCAGTTCCTCTATCTTTATAATTCTTTGAAGCAATTTAGGTATAATCATCCTTGAATGATGACATATTAGTGGTCTTTCCCGTCTAAATAGTAAGTACTTCCCTGAGAAAGCAAATTAATTAGACCGCATGCTACTTTTTTGTCCTTTTTTACATAACCGACATTTAAATATAGATATTAAAAACAAAAATTTGCAGTATGGATCGCGTCCGTCGATGGCGTCAATAATCTACTTGGCTTCCCACAACGGCATTAGGTAGTACCAAAAACCCTAGTTAGAGAGCCTCATTTTTATGTTTATTTTTCGGTTAAGAATGGAGACCATTTGAAGGGAAAATGACATGTTATGCTCTCGTTAGTAAGTCACGTGATAAGCATGTGTGCCATACAAAAGGAATGTTTTGTTGTCTATTCTACAAGTCCATATTATTATTGTAAGGACCCCATCTATGTGGTGCTTGCTTTAATTACTTAAACATATACTTATCATGATCCCTTAAATTTGTGGGACATATTTTTTTTAAATCATTACTAAATTAAATAATCTTACTAGTTAACTTAATAGAAATGTGCTTATATTTGTTGTTGCAATGTATAGGAGTAATTGTCTTAATATGTTACTTTCAAAAGTCAGACAGACTAGGGGTATTTGGCTACAACCTTGGTCTCCAAAGCATACAATCATAGTTTCAACTGTATTATTTATACTTGATTAAAAAGTCATGATTATAAAACTAAGTGTAGAAATAAAATGCGTGCAGTATCCTTTACTACGCCAACATGATTATACTTGGATAAACTTTTGCTCAGTAAGTAGGACCTACATCTTCCAAATCATTAAAGGAAACATACAATAAATCATGCACATGCTAGTTATGTTTTGTTAACATACGTTATTATTCTTATGGGCCTGAGTGTTCGTACCTGTTGCATGATTATCGAGAAGTTAGAGTTTACAAGGTCCCCAATGGCATTGGGATCTAAATTATTAATCTTAACATATGCCTCCTTATAGGTCATGAGGTTAGTATGAAACTGAAACTTAACTTATTTTTATAGTTTTCACTGGACCTATTAATGAGTATGCAATATTGTATATTACTACATAGCATCACATACTATAACATAAGGCGTAAACATGCATTTATAACTTACATGAAAATATGTAAAACGATATATTATTTTGGGAACTATTTACATTGTAGGCGAGATTCATACTTACATGATCTCCAAAAACAAGATCTACGACTTGTCAAGTTCCTATCCACTATTCTTAAGTTCTGTAGAAAAACACTTACTGAGAGTGTAAGCTTAACTTCTTTTATGCTATATAACTTAGCATAATCGTAAAAAGAATTAAATCCTTTCTTAAAATATAGTTTTTGATAAAGTAACATACAATCATTTCAATTGTTACAAGGATTAACTAATCTAATCCTCATAAACTTAAAATTTTTGCTTATTTAAATTTCCTTAATTGCCTTTAATTCACTGTGCTACAGTTGGTAATGAATTAATCAATTAAGTAAATAATTAATTATCTCATCCCATTGATTAGTTTTAATTAAAATTCCCATAATATACATATTGGGCTCATAATTGTATAACAGGGCCATTTGAATATCAGTAATGCTTTTAAACCCTTAAGCTCATATCTAGTATTCTTTTTTATAAGCCCATTCTGGGTAACTAAATATAAATGCGTTTTACGGTGTTCTAAAAGCTAAAATGATGGAACTTTTATCCGAGAAACAGCTTTTGAACTTATAGGGGTATTGGGCCCATAATTGATATCGTAACATTACGGGCCTAACTTTTTGGGTTTCTACGAGTACAGTTCTAAAATCCGTTGAAGTTTTTTAACAAAATTTATATTTAGTGTATATAAATTTCATGTCAAAAATCATATCATAAAATAGATTCCAAATTTGACAAAACAGTGAACTGTAGTCTTATATAGTTTTTTTTGTTTAGTTCTATAATTCCACTTTTAGTCATAAATTGTAAGTCTACCAGTAAATATGCATTTTTGTTTAGAACCAGTACAATAAAGGCACTTTATGATAACTTAGAAACCATCAACTAACCAGATGTTAGAGATAGTTTTTTAAAAAATTTAATTCACAAAAGTTTCTCATTTCGATGAGATCTAGAGTTTTTGCATTTTTTAAAATTTTATTTTTTATCTTTAACGTATTCGTATTCAATGATTTAACAAAATGTACTAAGTTAATAGAGTGTTTGACATAGTAGTGGGAACTTTTGGCTAGAACTATTTTTACTGTAGTATGTGAGAGTTTTACACTGTAGCGATTTTTTTTTATTGTTATGATAGCATGTGAGAGCTTTGCACTGTTTATAACTAAAAAAGTGGTGTAAACTATCACTGCCAAACACAAGGTAACAGTTTTCTATAAAAAGTTTTGATTACTTTAAAAAATTTGTTTCAAAGTCTATTTTAGAGACATAAACAGTTTTCGTTCTATTGAGATCTAAATCTTTTGTGTTTCGTAAAAATCATGACTTGGACTTTTTAGAGGTCATTTTTGCCAAAACATTGTTTGCTGTGTTAGAAGAAGTTTTTGGAGCAGTTTTTAAAAGTGGTTTGGAACTCCATCTTATAGTCAGAATCACGAGAAACCTTAGTCATAGGAATTTGTTCAATCATTAAAGTCTAAAGTTTTGTATTCTTATGAACCCCAAAATCGACCCGTAAAAGGATTGTATTTCAAGCATAAATAATGCAGGAATATTTTGTCTAAAAAGCTACAACTAAAACCTAAACTAACATGCTTAATCTTACACACACTTAAACAACCATAACTTAAACTTACAGTACCATAAAAAATACATAAATAAACTTTCGTTTACATGCCATGATCATCAATAACTATGAACTAAACCAAACTTAAAATAAACGGGTAAAACTTAAAATAAACGGGTAAAACTTAAGTTTATATACCCTTGAAGCCCATAGTACTCCTTTTACTCCTCATTCTTCTCTTGATTTTGGTTAGATTTTTATAAGGATGAGAAATAAAAAAAATTTTGCAAGAGAGGGCTTGCAAGTGGACTTGTTTTGGCTTAAAGAAAAAGAGAGAAATGGCAAAACTGAGCCTTAGTTATGAGTAGTTCTATTTATAGACAAAAGAGTAAATCTTTGTTATTACTTAACATGGTTTAGGTTGATTCAAATCTAGCCTAAATGAGTCAAAACTTGGTCCAACAAGAGACGACACCAAGTATTAAGAAAATGGGAGGAAAAATAGCTTCACTAATTTGTCTAAACTAGACCTAACTTTACACTATTCACAAAGTTCAATGTGACCACTTGTCACCCTACTTTACCCATAAGCCTCCATTGATTTAAGGAATGTAGATAAATTCTTGACTCGTTAGGATACTTATCTAGCTGACAAGAGATTTTTGGTTCTCATTGGGTCCTTTAACTTTGCTTATCACAGTCCAAAATTAACCTCCAAATTAATCGATAATGATGTTGATACTTAATCACGTAATAAAATTCTATCAATCTTAAAACTATTGTGATTATTATTATTATTGTTATTATTATTATTATTATTTCCTCTCATTCATTTATTTTATCCCATTTGTGTATGTTGCATAGGTGATAGGGGCTAAAATGATAATTTAAAGAAATTTTAGGGTTCAAAAAAATGGACAATAATTCGAAATACAAATCTCTCAAGGAAGGATATTCACGCCACCAGAAAGAAGACTTAGGCTTTCCATTGCGACCATTGGATCAAACACAAGTGCCATCAGATGCGTGCATGGATTTCACCCCTATAGGCATGCATGTCCACCATACCACAGCAGCCCATTGCCCAATCTGGGTGTGCCACTTGTCTAATTGTCTCCCGTTAACCAACCCCTATGCATTCCTATGCAGCACATCCTAGTCGGCTCCCTAGGAAATGAGGATTCTAAATATCGGTTTAGAAAAAATAACCCAAAAAATTATAGAGTTGGGAGATGTGATTTTTTTTGTGACCAATTAATAGAATGTGCTTAATGGACCTCTAATAATTGATCTTAAATAGGAATATTGAAATTACTTACTTTGGGTATTCTTCAATTGAGTACTTGGGAGAGGAAAAATGAAATGCATGAATATTGTATGCCAAAAAATTAGGGGCATTGATTTGTCAACAATCTAGAGAATTACCATTCACAATGGCAACTTGGTGAAATAGTTCCTCTAAACCTAGTTTTTTATTGTTTATTTATATTCTAGTTTCTAGTTTTAGTTTTTATTTCAATTTATTTTAGTTTTATTTTCATTTATGCTCATTATTGTTTTCATTTTTGCTTTATTTTCATTTAATTTTAGTTTCGATCGTCTAAATAATTCTAGAGTCTAATTTAATTTCGGTAATTAGCTAAAAAAAAACATAATTCGCGTGGGATCGACATCTGTACTCTGGTATACTTTATTACTTGCGATCGTATATACTTGCACATGCAACAAGTTTTTGACGCCGTTGCTGCGAATTGTTGTTTAGTTTTGGTTAATATTGATACCAATTAGCTAGGGGGTTAATTTAGATATTTTCCTTGCTTTATTTTTTTTTTATTTTTATTTTTTTTTGCTCTTAGTTTGTTTTTGTTATTTTGTTCATTTGGCAAGGTACTTGGTGATGTATCATCAACAAGTCCTCTTGTGTTTTGCCTAACATGATTTGGAACCAATGCATAGTGTATGGTAGAGATATAAAGAGTTACTAATTTCATTTTCTCACCATCAGTTTTTAAGAAAGTGTCAACTTCAAAATTTTCTCAATAGGTTATGTACCACAACAAGAAATTGGGTCGAAAATAGAAATGGTATCACCTCTTTCCACCATCTATCCATGGATGATGCCTATTATTTGTTGGAAGACATGGTGGACTATGATCATTGTTGTTAGAACAATTCCAACAATTTCGAGCTATGGTTTGACATCCAACTTTAAGAGATGGGTGTTTCTCCAAAACTTCAAGGTGTATTTGCGAAATTTATGGAGGAGGCTCGTCAATCTATAGAGAGGTTAGATGAGAAGTTGGTGAGGTTTGATGCAATGGTAGAGGAATCGTTTGACACATTGAAAAGAGTAAAGGCAATGGAAAAATAAAATGAAGAATTGGTAGCATCCACTCCTACTATAGATATTCCAATTGGATACAAACAAGGTTGCCACCTTGAGAAGACTCCCTAATGTGAGGAGTACTTAAAGATGTTTCGTGATGGATCTCTATAGTTTGAAGAGTCTTCAAGTGAGGAAGAGACCAAAGACTTCGTTAGTGAATAAGAATCACATGAAGAAGTCTTTGAAGCCTAACCAATTGTGTTCACGCTGGTAATTGAAGATCACATTTATGAGGATCTAACATGGCCAACAACTCCTCCATCAAAGTTAGTACCGTTTCTTGGAGCTCACCAGGCATATCTTCCAAAGCCAAATCTTGTTGGGATCATGGTTAGGTACTTCCATATCTTGCAAAGCTTGAGGGCCTCCCATCACAAGACCCATATGTAATGTCTTATGATACTTACTATAGGTGGAAGCCACTCTTTGACGGGCGTCTCTTTAAAAGTCAAGCCAATAACTTAAAATCAAGCACCTCTTAGGAGGCAACTTAAGTTCTTTAAACTTTGTTTTTGCTTTCAATTTTGAGTTTTGTTTTCAAGTTTTTGGAACTTTTTCCTTTGCTTCTCTCTTTCCTTTTGTAGGTGCAAGCGAGGGAGCCAAAGGGAGTTGGAATCATGAGAGGCACCTTATGGACTTCGAGGACATCAAGTCATCATGCTTAAGCACCATTGAGCATCCACGAGAGGAGTTTTCTTAAACTTTCTCTACTTTCTTGTGCTTTCATACACATTGAGGATTTTGTGTATATTGAGCTTGGGGGGAGGGGGGAGGAATTAGACTTTTTTTTTTGTTTTTGCTTTAAAAAAATGAATGAAAAATTTTGAAATTTTTTCTAATAATTAGAGAATTTTTGTGCTTTCCTTGGTGATTTATCCTAAACCAATGATGAGAATTATGGTTGAAAATTATACATTGCTTGTGGAAAAGTGTGAATATTGTCTAGTTTTGTATTTCGTGCTTGAGTTTGTTTCATTTCAATTGTGATTGTTTCATTTTGAGCACCATGTCTTGATTTTTAAGTTGTGTGCAATTTTGGAGAATCGTTGTGCAATTATGTGATTTTCAATCATCTTCCACGTCCTAGAATTTGTTGAATTTGCTCTCTAGGCGAAATACTAGACCTCACTATATTAAGGAAATAATGTAAGATATTTTTGGAACATTTACACCTTTTTGAGCCTACCATGACATATTTACAACCTTAGGATACCCCATTGAGCCTAATGTATCCTTTTCTTTGTTAGCCACATTTATTAGCCTAGTCATTAAATAATTTTCTCTTCCTTATCCTATTATAAGCATATGATATTTTTAGGATTAATTTTGTCCTAACATTAATATTGTTCCTATTTATTAAAACTTGTTGGACTTAATACCTTAACAACGCCCGGAAGCCTAAGTGATAAAATGTGATCATTAGTGGATATTTATTTTTTTGGGCTTGGTGTGCGTTAAGAGCCTTGAGCCAGAGTACTTGATGTGCTAAAAAAATGTAAGCTTAGGGGTTCCATGATGGGTAAAAACTAATATATAGGTACATGTAGCCAGGTCCTTTCCTCCTCTTCTAGTACTCTCTATAGACATCTTATTGGTTAGTCCTATCGATAGCCGTCTTCTAAAGAAAGGAGTACTGTAGGTAGATGAAGAACTAGCAGTTGGTTCTGGAATTCAGATTCCTATAATTTCAAAGGTATGCAAACAAAATTTATTTTTTCTGATTTTTGCTCTCTATATGTTGTGTTTACTAGAATTTTCTTACAATTGGTATCAGAAAAATAACGCACAATTATATAAATGTAATGTTTTTTCGACCTCAACAAACAAATAATTGTAATTTGCAAGTATATTCAATTTGTTTGGTTTTCGTCACGACCCAAAATCAGGATAGGCCGAGGTGATTATTCAACAATGTTGCCTGGACTGGAAAATTTACCATTTTTTTTCCCTAGTCTCTTATGTGTTTAGGAGGCTTCAGCTCCTCTAATGAGCTGGTTGATGTGGTTTGTAAATGTCACATGGGACGAGATAGCTGTAGCTACTAACCATAATTTCAAATTTTTTTAGTAAAAATTAAGACTGACAAATCATATTACGTATTCGTGTCACGATTACAACACAATATAATTACATTAAACACAAATACAACACAATTATTAAATATACTTTACATTAAACACAAATACAACACAATTATTAAATATACTTAAAACACGACACACTCTTAACACAAATAATACAACACAATTAACATAATTATTAAAAATATCCATAATAAATTTAACACAATTATAATACATTTATAACCTAAAAAATTTAAAATAATAAAACAATTTTATATTTTTAACATAAACAATCATTTCTAATTCACAATTTTAAACATCACAATATTCCTTTATTAAATTAAAATTCTTATCTTTTTTTGTTATTAAATTAAAATATTCCTTATTACACTACATCTTTATTTTCAATCCAATGTTTCAACTTTCCTCTTCAATCCAACGTTTTAACTTTCAACGCAGGCTTTATAAACTTTCTCCAAGCCCACAAATGGATTGATAAGCAGATGACAACAAAAGAAAAGAGAAAGGAGTCATTATATAGAGAACTTGGGACAAAAGTTTTGATTTCTTTCTGATGTGGGACTCTGAACAACGAAATAATAGATTTATAATAAATAAAAAATAAGCTACTATTTCACAACGAAAGCAATGAAGTGTGGTGGAGGCAGGGCTTTTAATTTTAGTCTACGCATGCTTCGATTCCTTATATGATTGCAAAATCAAAATTTTTTTCTTTTAACTTTCAAATATTAAAATCATAATAAATAAACTAAAAACTCTTATTTTACATTGCATGATTGTTTAGTGTGGTGAAGGTAAGCTCCATAATATATTTTTAGGTGCAAGGTTCGAATCTTTAAAATTACAAAATCATATATTTTTTTTAATTTTAAGTTTAAATGTGCTATAAACGAATCATAATTTTTTTATTTTAAATTTAAATGTATTATAAACGTGTTAGAGCGTGTTAAACGTGCTAGCACGAATCCAACACGTTTATTTTCGTGTTATTCGTGCCAACCCATTTATAGCCTAATTAATAATCGTGCGGTTCAAACCCATTTATATCGTGCCGTTTTCGTATCGTGTCATCGTGTCGTGTCCGAAATTGCCGGCTCTAGTAAAAATAGACCCCATGTGCCCTCTCCTAAAATTTTCTCTCAAGATTCGAACTTGAGAGGCCCCAACCCAACCCACGCTTAGCGAGTGTAACAGTGACTAAATTTAATAAGAGTTTGATCCATTTCAGGAAAAAAAGGATTGATATTGTTAAAATTAAACTACAATCAATACATATGCTAACCAGTAGGTTTAAACCTGGGATTCATTAACAAGAATTTGATTCATTAATAAGAGTTAGGGCGTTTCAAGACTCGAATTTAGGAAACCCTATCTTCACCCCACCACTATCAACTACCAGGGCCCAAGTGGTGTAACCGTGATTTCAATTTAACAAGAGTTTGATTCATTTGCAAAAAAAAAAAAAAAAAGAAATTGGTATTGCCAAAAATGAACCACAATCACACATATGCCAAATGAAATTAGAGTCCTCGAATCTTATTGCAAGCAACTTTTAGAAAACAATTACATAAACGTCAAATGCAATTGACTTATTTTGCAACAACAACATTCAACAAATTTATTAGAACGACAGAAAAAGCCCTTTTGCATTTTGGAAGAAGCTCAGTCAACTGAAACTGGTTGCATGTTTTCTGCCTCGTTCCGCAGCTCTTGGAACAGGACGGATGACAGGTATCGCTCTCCAAAACTTGGGTGAATAGTCTGAAAGTTTCAAAAATTTTATAGCGATATACACAAAAATAGATTGTTTGCAAACGATGATAAACTCAAGATACTTGTATAGATGAGACTAACTAAATTTGTTTTATACAAAAAATGCACAACTTATCCTTAACTCTCATAGAAAGCAAGCAAAGGAAAATCATGATGAAGAAAGTGTTAATCCATATAAACTTACATTCATAATGATGAAATCAGCGTAAGAAAAAATAAATAGTTTTCTAAATCCTCAGTTTGGATCAGATTGGAGAAATGAGTTTCTCGTACCACAATAAGTTTGCCTTTGTTCTCTGGCATTCTGGCGAGCCTAAGAGCTGCGACGGTATTCGCTCCAGATGATATCCCTACCTGCAAAAATTAGAAGCAAGGTGGGAGATAAAGATGATGCTAGAAGTAATTTTTGGTTCATACAAGTTAAATCCAATCTGGTTTAAACAGGATAATATAGAGGGTTGTTTGAAGAATTACCATGAGCCCCTCTTTTAGTGCCAATTGTCTAGCCATGTTGACAGCATCTTCACTACTAACCTACAAAAATAAGTTTAAAAAATACAGTTTAGTAAAATACTGAACTTCAAAATTGACATCCTTACAGTGTTTTCTGTTCATGACCACTTGCCTCAAGAACCTTTTCCATTACATCCATGTCCAATATATCTGGTTTAAAACCAACCCCATTTCCTGTAATATGGTGGGGACCTGATCCAAAAGAGGAAAAAAAAAAAAAGGAAGTTCAGAAATTGTGGCAACCAAAACAGCACTTAACAAGAAAAATATATGAATGAAGAGATCTAAACATAAAAAAAAAAAAAAAAATAAAAAAAAAAATGTCTTACCTGGTTTACCACCATTAAGTACATTACTCTCAGCAGGCTCTACACCGTATATCTGCCAGAAAAAATTAAAAATCAGATTAGACGTGTTAAGTAAATAAAATAGCAGAACAGAAAACAACATATTTTGGGATTTGAGATATGCAACAAAAGATTGATGCTAAGGGTCCCAACTTTTATCTTAGCTTTCTAAAACCAACTGACGTAGTATGAGATTTGTAATTCTTTTATCATCAAGTGTTTAAAACATTATCGCATCAGTCACTTTTAAAAGGTTGTATTTACCAATTAAAATATAACAACTCACTAGAAACATGAGTTGGTATCAAAAAGTTGGGATCTCTAGCACTACCGTTTTAGATCTCAAAGTTACCTTAACATTAGGATTCTTAGATTTGAGATACTGTCCGACCCCAGACACGGTGCCTCCACTACCAATTCCCATTACAAAGATGTCAACTTGGCCGTTACTGTCCTCCCATATCTCAGGGCCTGTGGTCTCAAAATGTGCCTGTTTGGTCCCCAAGTTTTTTACTCAGTCACATATGAACCATCCAACGAGCATAATTCATCACAGCCTAAAGCATTTCACAAAACTAAACTCTCTAAATACCTGGGTGTTAGCAGGATTCGAAAATTGTTGGAGCATAAAAGCATCAGGTGTGGATTCCAAAAGCTCGTACGCCTTCTTAATGGTTCCTCCCATTCCCTTTGTGGGATCAGTGATTATTAGGTCAGCCCCAAACGCCCTCATCGTCACTCTCCGCTCCAAGCTTGTATATGAGGGCATGGTTAGAACCATCTTATAGCCTTTCATGGCTGCCATAAATGCCATACTGATGCCCATATTTCCTGACGTTGGTTCTATCAGAGTTGTCTGAACATTTACAAAAGAAAGGCTAGTTCATAACAAAGGCTTCAATCTAAATCATAAACTAAACACATGCCATTCAACTGACCTTTCCAGGAGTAATCAAGTTCTTCTTTTCTGCATCATTAAGCATAGCAAGTGCTGGTCTGGTAACAACAGGAAACAAATTCAATTTTTCGGTTCGATCTCCTTCACATGATTGGGAACGAGAAAAAAAAATACATAAAAGATTACAAAAACAGGAACATATACATTCTATATATATGTGTGTGTGTGTGTGCGCGCATAGCGTACCTGTCCTTGATGCTGGAAGTTGGCTGCATCATCTCTTGCTTGACAGCAATATAAGCTCCACAGCCTTCAGTAACTTTGTTGAGATAGACCATAGGAGTTCTTCCAATGAGCTGAAAATAAGAGGGCGAAAACAAGCAAAGATTATCACTATCCAGTAGAAAATGCATATAATGTGTATGTGAAAGGTTTACATAAGTAAATTGCTTATAAACATTGCCCATAAACAACAAAAAGAATAGACTGATTTCCTCATTAAATGTCTAACTGAAGCTGATCAAACTATATCAGTTCATTAATCTTGTCATTATAAGGTCTTTTTTTTTCCCAATGTTTCCTAATGTTATTGGACCAACCGCTTTAAAGCTTATATAAATAGAACAATCATTAAAAACTAGCTAAACCCTTTTTTTGGGCAACATATATAACTGTAGTCATTATATGCTGTTATTCTTTTTCAGGGAAAAAAAAATAAAAAGAAGGCAACAACACGATGACGATTTGGCAACTGACTTCCATAAACCGCGTTATCTCATCAAAGCCCACCCAAGAAGTGAGAGCATCTACACTGCATTGCTAATCTAGTGTTTGACCAAGTTGGTTGGAACCAATTTTTGATTTAGAACACTATAATATGTAAGAGCTTTATATTGTAATAATTTTTTCCTTTTTACTATAGCATGTGAGACTTTTATATTATATCTAACCCAAAGGTTGGTTCTAACCAACTTTGTCAAACACCTCGTAAATTAATGTGTTAATGAAAAATTAGTATTTGAGTGTAAAAAACACTCTTCAATACAATGTCATTTTTAATGTTAAATTTACTGCATACTAAACTTGGTGTTATCAAGTTTACCATATAACTTTGACATTTGCTTCTTATTGGTTAATAGATTGACTTTTTTATTTTTAATAATTGCAACATTCTTTTTCTTTAATTATTTTAATGTTAAAATTTACATGTTTCACAATTTAATAATTACAACTAAAAACAAATATAAAATTTTAAATAATATTATGCATTAAAACACGAAATAAAATCACATATAAAATATATTTTTATACTTTTTATAATAAATATAACATTACTATTAACATTTACATTAAAAACGATAGATAAATTATTAAACCAGCCATAAGTCACATAGCTGTAGCTTTCTCTCAATTTTGTTTTATTTTATTTTTTCAAAGTCGTAACGATTGGCATGTTATGCTAAAAAAGGCTTCTTGAAAAGGAGCGTCTGTAAAGTTTTCAGTGAAACCATTTTGAAACAGGGAACTTATACGGTAGTAACAGTCTTTCTCAAACCGAGCAATTATCAAATACATTAACAAACCAGACCCTTAAACAAATTAATTAAACGGTTTAAACAATATTGAAAAATAACCATTTCTATCGAAACAATTTCCTAGAAACAAACCGCTCTTGTTCTTAAAACGTTTCTTTTTTTTTAATCTTTTTTCTAAAATTTAACAAAAAAGAAAAAATCTTAAGTATATATTAAATCAAAATGAAAAAAATATAAAAAAATTTTTATTTTTCAAAACATACTCATATTAATGAGATTTTATGTGCTATATTATAAAACATTTTTCAAATAGAAATTTTTTATGATAGAGTATCTCTATCTATAGTGCATATTTTTTTAATATTAAATTTAATAAAAATCACTTTAAAATGAAAATGTATATTAATGTCCATCCTAAAAAAAAGATATATATTTGATGTTTGAAATGGGAATATTTCCGGTTGTGCTAAGAATTCACATTGTTTTGAGCCAAAAAAAAAAAAAAAATCTTGAATCTTGATAGTAAGCAGTATAAAAAAGGCCTTTTACTTTTCACAACAGAAAGCAGACCAAAGCAAACCACATAAAATTTGTAGCTGTTTAACCTTAGTTGGTTTTAACCAATTTTAATTTAAAAATAACTTAAAACTCTTATATGTTATAAAAAAAAATAAAAAAATATTATAATATAAAGCTTTTATTAATGGTTCTATAACACCTCAATTGTCTCGCTAAATGTGGCATAAAGAGCGCTGAGGCACAAATATAGAAATGACTCACGGCTTTCCCAATTAATCCACTATAATCCTATTCAAAACCCACCCAAAACAGCTATTTACCAACTCCAAAAAAAAAATAAAAAATTCCCATTATTGGTCAATCAGTCAACAGAAAATATTATTTTACTAAACCATACATAATTCCCATTAGCAAATCGCAGATGACGATTAAAAATAAACGGTAGTTAGAATTCAATATGATATGAATTTCTTATGTATTATTTACAAAATATAAAAAATATATGTAATTTGAGGGATATGATTAAAAAAAAAAAAAAAAAGACTATCATAGACTTTTTCTTTTTCTTGTGAGAATAAAATTTGAAGTAAAGGAAGATCTAGAACGAGTTTAAACAGACACACATATATAAATACATATATATGAATATGATCCAGAGAAAGAGGCGAAATCATTACTTGGGAAACTTCTTTTCTGATATTAGTTCCAGGAAGATCCTTTGGGAGATTTCTGAGGCGTTGGGTGAAAGATGATGGAGAATCAACGACCGATTGAGACGAGAACAGCTTCTTCAACGGCAGCATGGAATCACCATGGCATATAGGAGTGGTGGTGGTGGGTTTTCTTCTGAGGAAGCTCCCTAAAGCCGCCATTAATGGAGGTTTTGGGAAGTTTCAAAACCACTAGTTTTTTTTTTTAACTGGAAATATGTAACGTAATCGGCTAAGTTATGGGCGTGCGGGTAAAGACCATATGAGAATCTTACACTAGCCCCCTTTTTATGGGTGGATTTTTTTTTTTTGGTCCTTCGTGAAATGATGATGGTGGGCTCTCACTCCGCTCTGTGTCTGGTGTACGAACGCTGAGCTCATTTCTCATTCTGTCGTGGGACCCTTCTATTGTACTGTTCATTTTGGGATTAATTTCTCAATCTGTCGTGGGACCCTTCTATCGTACTGTTTATTTTGGGATTAATTTCTTAAGCTGTCGTGGGACCCTTCTATCGTACTGTTTATTTTGGGATTAATTTCTGAGATCAATTCTCTCGACCCAATTACGTTTATTAAATTAAAATATAACTTTAATTTATAAAAATTCTATAAATGTCTCATAATAATATCATTAAAATTATTTATATGTAATTATATAGTACAATTTATAATATCATTAAGATAATGACTATATCATTAAAGACATTTTTAAAATATTTTAAATATTGTATTAGATTTTAATTTTATAACAATAATTTAAACACATGTTGTAATTTTTTTTATTTTAGAGCACTGATCAATAGGGTGGGCCCACCTTATGTGAGAAGCCCGCTAGTACCTCGATGGCTGAAAAACATTTTTTTTTAATAATTTTCCTTAAACTGTGCTCTCATGGGTGTGTTAAGAAAAATGCTTGGACGGCAAGGCCTTGAAAATATTGTATAAACAAATAGGGTGTTTAGTAAGTAATAATCAATATTTTAGTTAAAAAATAGTATAAATTTTTTATTTATTATAATTAAAAATAAAAATTGTTATAGAATAAAATTTTTATGTGTTACAATATTTTAAATAAAAAAATTGGTTTTAAATATGCTTACTCAATAACCTAAAAGTTTAGTACCGTTTAATTTATAGAAAATTTTATTATGGGAGAGAAAATAAAGTACCATAATGATTTGATTTTACTGTTTAGCTTTAAAATTTTATAATATATATTCTTTATATTAATACTTTTATGTGCAATAAATTTTTTTCCAACTTTATTTTAGGTAATAAATCTCACTCCCTGTTTTCTTTAAATTTTATTAATATGTGCACCAAATACTGATTTGTATTTAATACAATATATATGTGAATAAAAGTGGCCTGAAAATTACACTTTTTACCTTTGTTTAGTCAAGAAAAAAAAAAGGCTCAGTGATCTTTTCACAATCACAACTATAACTTGCGCGCAAGGGCCAAAAATGACATTACAAAGGGCTAAGATTAATGCAACAAGTAAATTGACAATTCAGATTGATCAGTTATTTTGATTGTTCTAAAATAAAATTAACAGGTTTAAAGTGGCATAATACTATATAAAATACTTTAGTCAAGAGGCTATCATTGTAATTTATTATAATTTAGATAAAGCACAAGTGATGTCTGCTTTAGTTTTCCCCTTTGTAGATTACGATATATGGCTTATCATCTGTTTCAAAATTTGTTTAGTTTCTTCTCTGTCTCTCTCTAAACCCTGCACCTTTCAATGATCATTTTACAATTTTCTTGAATAGTGAAGAACTTTTCAATGCTACATTTTCAACAAGATAAAAAGAGAAAATTATGTAATAGGATAAAAAAGATTTCATTCGTAGGTTACAATTTAATACCACGAGAATTTCATCAAATTATGTTAAATCATGACGTTTTAGTTTAATATAATGTTGATATTATCTAGCCATACAAAAATATGTCTTGCTACTAAAATATCAAAAAATTCTCTAATGGGAAAGGGTTTATTTTCACCAATAACTTCAAGGATATGCATTTGTCTCTCATTTTTGCTTTTTGAGCTTCACTTTTAGAGGTTTAACTACTCTTACGTTTTTAAAATACTTTTCTACCCAACTCCTACTAATAATTTCTACATTTTAGATAAAACGTAGCTCGATGATAACATGTGAAAAAAAAAAAAAAAGATAAAAAAGAAATGTTCTCAAAGGAAGAAAAAAAATATCAAATCTTTACCAGATGGCGCAACTTTTTTTGATTTTCTTATTCTTTTTACTATTTTATTTCTTGCTATGTGCATGAGAGTCAAAGCTCAACGAAAAATCTATAAACATAAGATTCTTATGCTAAAAAGGCTTACTGCACTGCACCTGGCAGATTTTTCAACGGTCAAGGTCAAATATATTGCAAACTCCTACTTTTCTTTTACTTGTTCTTTTTACTTCTGAAAAGTTTGGGCGTCTTCGTTATTTTTTTTATTTTATTTTGGACGGGTTTTCAAATTAGAAGCGTGAGAAAGATGGCACCTAAAAGTGCATGGTCCATATCTTAACCGACCACAATACATCCAAATTACGATTGATGGTCAGGAAATACGAATTGGTCACCCTTAGCGTATTGGAAAGGGCATACAACCGTAAGTTGCATAAATATGCAGAATGAAAATTCACATTTGGCTCCTCAACAATATGAAGAGCAAAGCCATTGAATGCCACTTTTCTCCCTGTATAAGAAAACAAAATGCACCCTTTCTAATTCAATTAGTGATGTAAGAACTGGCCAGCCTGACCTTGCCAGTTCTCCATAGGCCCACGCGAGCTACGGGTCTGGTCGGCCTAGCTTACGAATTTTGTGGGCCTGGCCCGACCTATATTAGAATTACTTTGGCGTGGCCTGGCCCGGCCCGTGAGCCAATTTTACGTGGGCTGTGCCGCGGGCCGTGCCGTGGGCCTTGAATGGACCGGCTCATCTCGGCCCAGCATGAGTTTAGATGGGCCAACCCATCTAAGCATGTAATATTTAATTTTTTAATTTTTAATTTTTATTTTTGAATTTTTAAACAAGTTAACAAATATAAAAGTTTGAATAGTCAAGAAAAATATAAAAATAGATATTTTATTTAGGATTGTCTCGTTAAAAATCTTTCTAAGGAAAACCCAATGAGACAAAACTTTGCTTTTGTTGAAGAAAAAAATAAAAAAAAATGAAAAGAAAGAAAAGAAAAGAAAAGAAAAAAAACTTGCTAGGCCTATTGTAATATGATATGTGAGGCCTTGTCTCAGCTTTACTTTTTAAGAAGCAAAGCATGCCTACAAAAAAAAAAAAAAAAAAAAAAAAAAAAAAAACAAACAAACTTGCTATGATGTGATGTGTGAGGCTTTTTACTGAAAAAAGCCATACTCAGCCATGTTCACCTGTGAATGAACATTAAAAATATATCTAAATATATATATATATAATTGGACTACAATGAACCTTCGGTGGGCTGGCCCATTGTGGGCCTGTATGGGCCTTATATGGGTTGGGATGAGCCAGCCCATTATGGGCTCAACAAGCTAGCTCGGCCCATGATTTTCCATGGGCTGTGCCAGGCCGGCCCATGGGTCAACATATGTTGGCCTAGCCGAGCCTACTAGTATTTATAGGTCGGGCCGTGCTTTAAACAATGTCGGACAATACCGACTCGACCCATCACTGTAGCAGGACGGGTTCGGGCCGGCCCATGGGCCCCGACCTATTGTTGCATCACTAAATTCAATATGATAAAGTACTTTTAATTTATTGATCAATCACATACATACATATACATATACATATGTGTATATATATATATGATATATATATGTATATATGAAAATGGAGTTTTTTAGCTAAAAAAAATCTTATAGATGATTTATGATCATGTCTTGATGCATTTATACATTGTTTAAGGAAGCCAGAAAGTTTCTTTTCGCTTGTTTTACCATTTTTGTGGTGTCCCAAGAAAAGATAATAATTTTGGAGTTTTTCCTCGTTTACCGATGTAAATTAGAAAAAAATTATAATAATATGTTTCCTTGTTTACTATATCTATACTAATATAAAAATTTGTTCACAACATACCAATTAAAAATGCTTATGCACTAGTGGTCTATCATCACAATTAAAAGAAGATGCATGTATGTGTATTTAAGAAATGCCTTAAAATTAACAGTTTAAAATAGGGTTTGAAACTTTAGTTTTAACCATTAATTATAATTGTGAACAGGATAAAACTCTCAACAGATACAATAAAAAGCAAAAGAGTTATTACAGTGTAAAGCTCTCACATGGTACAGTTCTTAAACTTAAAACTTCAATTACAACTGAAGTTCTAAACAGCCCATAAACTTTTAGTACTGTAGCATATGAAACCTTACATACTATATAGTTCATTTTAGTTTACACTGTAATATGTGAAACCTTTATATTATTTATAATTATAACTATAAATTCCGACTAAGGTTTTTAAATGCATCAATTATGGGACTTGCTTTCTACCGTCATGTGGTATTACTTATTAGACACTACCAAGGACAGAGTTAGAAAAGAGTGAGTAAACCAATGCCATAGAGTAAATAAAGAAATGCTAATATTTTACGGGAGATTATGTACCATTTTTGAGAAGACAAAACACATGTTTTTATAAAATTTCATATAAAAAATTAAAAGAAAAAAAAAAGTTTAAAAAGCGGCCGTCCATCTTGACCTCCACCCTTAGAAACTGTTAGTAACTTCTAGTTCTGGTAGTATTAATACGTATGTTTTGAAGTTTTAACTTGTGAGGGAAGAAATATAACATGCAACGTTATCAAATCGGCCACGTCATGTCACTCTTACAAGATGTTAAACATTATACTACACTAGCACTGTTGCAAAGCTGGATAATATATTGCATTGCGTGAAAGAATACTAGGGTCGAATGACCCAATTAAGGTTCAATTAAATGATCTTTTTATTTTATCCCAAGACGAATGAGAAAAAACTCCATAATAGGTATGACAGAGCTGGTTTTTATCAGTCAATAAGCTCAATATTGATGAGCACTACATTATAGGTGGAGAGGTTTCTGCAACAGTGAACATTAGATTGAAAACTTATACCTATCGCGTGTTTGACGTAGATCAGATGCTATGTGAACAAGCAATTGTAGCTTGCGGGAAGGCAGAAACATCCGTTTATGATTTATGTTCATATTATTACAAGACAGTTATATTGGTTAATGCATATGTAGAGACATTTTATCTTGTACCAGATTTGTCCCAATGGGAGATTCCCAATGATTTTAGGGAAATGTGCATTTTACCGCCTAATGTTAAGCGAAGACGCGGTAGGTCAAAACACAAAAGAATTCTAAGTATAGGCAAGAGCATCAAGCAAAGAAGAAACAAGTGCGCTAGATGCAGACAATACGAGCATTATCAAAAGACTTGTAGGAATCTACCAATTTCTTGATTTCGTTTGTTGCTAAGAGATAATGACTTTTTATGTTTTTAATGAATTAATTGTTAATTGTTCTATTTAATATAATTATTGTCTTGTTCCATATTGTTCTGTACAGGGTTTCTTTATATTTTGGTTATATTAAGTTGTTATGCTGTCAGAATTTACAAAACTTAAAAATTGAACCAGGTCAATAAGGGGTTAGACATGGTATCGACCTCTTTATAATGCTGTTGAATGAGATGTACAAGTACAAAAGAATAGGGTCGATATGGGGTCTACATGGTATCAGCCTCCTTATAATGCTGAATGAGATATATCCTGTACAAAAGAATAGGGTCGATATAGGGTCTACATGATATCGACCTTTTTATAATGCTGAATGAGATATATCCTGTACAAAAGAATAGGGTCGATATAGGGTCTACATGGCATCGACCTTCTTATAATGCTGTCAAATGAGATGTACAAGTACAAAAGAACATCGTCGATATAGGGTCTACTTGGTATCGACCTTCTTATAATGTTGAATGATATATATCCTGTACAAAAGAATAGGGTCGATGTGGGGTCTACATGGTATCAACCTCCTTATAATGCTATTGAATGAGATGTACAAGTACAAAAAAATATGGTCGATATGGGGTCTACATGGTATCTACATAGGTCGACACATGTAGACCCTATGTAGATACCATGTAGACCCATATGGGGCATGGGTGTAGACCCTAAGTCAATCCCATGCAGAACTATGTCGACCTTGCTGTCTTTTTGGTCAAAAATTTACCTGATCATACATAACTATACAATTATCATATTTCAAGAAAAAATGTGCATGTGAGATTTCTCTACTTGTTCCATGTTTAAGAATTATCGCATAGGAAGGAACATTTTCAAAAGAACATTATCATTATTGTCTTTAATATAAAACCCATTATAAGGAAGAAAGTTAACACATGAGAATAAAATATGTACAAATATAACATTTTAGATGGACATGTCAAGTCGGACTCACTCTAAAGCTTAGGTCGATATGGGTCGACACAAGGTTAACACAATTATACATTAGGGGCTATTAGAATTATACCAGGTCGATATGGGTCAATATAGGGTCTGCATTTGTAGACCTCATATTGACCCTATATCGACCTCATTTTTTATTTATTTTTTTTGAATTGTATGGGATATTGTCAAAATTTTAGCTTAATATTTATTAAGAACTTGTATTTGTACATCAACATGTGGGATTTCTCTACTTGTTCCATGTTTACGAATCTTGCATAAGAAGGAATATTTTCAAAGAAACATTATCTTCCTCTTCTTTAACATTCAACCCATTATGAGGTTGAGAGTTCACATATGAAATTAAAAAATGTACAAATATAACATTTTAGATGAAGACGTCAAGTCGGAGTCATTGTAAAGTCTAGGTTGATATGGGTCGACACAGGGTCAACGTAAGGTGTACACAATCATAATTTTTTCTATAATTTTTGAATTATATGAGGTCGATATGGGTCGATGCAGGTTCAACATAGGGTTGTAAATGTAGACTCTATATCAACCCTTGTCGACTCATATCGACCCCACATCTATACACCCCCATGTGGGATTTCTTCGGTCGACACATGCAGACCCCATGTAGATTCAAGGTTGATATGGGTTGCTACAGTTTCAACATGGGGTCGACAAATGTAAACCTCATATCGACCTCTTTTTTTTTTAATTTTTTGGAATTTGTAAGGGATATTGTTAAAATTTCAAAGTTGACAAATAAACACTTATTAACAAAAATCATTACTTTCATATGTAGATCAGATGCCATGTTCAGACCTCATATCGATCCCACGCTGGGTTCTACATGCTATCTACATAGGTTGACACATACAGACCCCATGTAGATTCAAGTTCGACATAGGGTCTACATATGTAGACCTCATATTAACCCCATATCGACCTCATATCGACCCCATGCACTTGTCATTTTCTCTCCATATAGATCAGATGCCATGTGAACATACCATCTGTAGATCTCATATTGATCCCATATCATCTATTTTAGGAAATTGGAAGGGATATTGTCAAAATTTTAGGCTGGGGCTGTCAAATGCCCCAACTGATCATTTCATTATGCATAGTGTGTCAATTCTCCGTAACAAAAAAATATTGGTTTATAAATAAACATTTATTAACAAAAATCAGTAAAATCATTTCGCAATATTAGTTTACAAACTTTGTCAATTCCCCATAACCGTTTACACAAAATATTGAAAAAGTTGCTTTGTTTTTTTCCTCAAAAAAAAAATAAAAAAAATTCAATAGTATAACAACTTATATTAAAAAATATTCAAAACCTGCAAACACAATCTAGACAACTACAAAACCTGCAAACATAATCTAGAAAACTAGAAAGCTTGCAAACATAATCCAAACAAGTACATTGTTCTTTATACATATGACAAACACTTTAATCATTTTCTTCTAGGATCAGTATATGGAGTTTGCATATATTGTGATCTTTTTCTGATCCTTTGTGGTCTTCGCGGTCTTTGTGATCTTTCTACTTGTATTGGCTATGGTTCTTCATTGTATACCACTATATTAGTGCTATGTGTAGGATGAGGTAAGCAAGACGAAGGTGTTGTGCGAGGCGAGGAAGGAACGAATGGTGTATGACATAGATCAGGCACAGCTGTACTGCGAGGTTGGATCGAAGCTTCCTTGGGTGAGCTTGATAAGTGCAATGATCCAGCTTCAGGTATGGGAGTAGTGCGAGGTGGGGAAACAATAGATGACTCATCTTCAGTCAAAGGTGTAGTGTGAGGCTGAGCCGTAGTGCAATGAGAGGGAGATAAATTTAGCAATCCTTCTTAATGTAGGGGTGTACTACGTGGCTGTGGCGTAATAAACCCATCATAACCCTCACTCTAATGATACTCTTGATGTCCCCTTAACAGCATAATTTCTGACCAATGTTTGAAGTGGTCAAAAATATGCTGTTTCAACTACTCAAACCCCAAAGCCATTTCTCGTCTCATGGCTTCTTGCTCTCTCCCGATGGCTTGGACCTCATTCTCAAGCCGCACTACTCTAGGAGGAGCATCCTGATGTTCGGAAGATGAGGGTGCATCCTGATCAATGGAGGGAGAAATATGCTCCAGATGGTCATGTCTAAACACTACACGCTCTCCCCGATCAAGAATCTCGATCAACTGGCTTATAATTGGATCAACATATCTTCCCACAAAAGGCCTGAAATTGACCATCTATGGGGTTCTCATCTCCTCATTCGTAGCAAACAACATGCTACAAATATCCCGTAAAACAAATTAAAAAAATTCTTGTTAAGACCATGTTCGTTTTACTTATTATAAATAATTACATGAGTAGTAGGCAGACACTAACTTGTGACCTTTCTATTAAATTGCTTATCTGAACCCTTGAAGAATTGGCTGTACTCCTCCACTTTATTGTCTTCTAGCAACATATTCGGGGCACAGGATTTTCTGTCAAGAGGGGGGTAGCAAATCTGTTTGCCACCACAGGGATGCATTCATAGGCAAATACCTATACCAAAATTAAATTTTGGATCAAATATTATATCAAATATGAAACGATAAATGCGATATCAAATACAAACTAATATATAAACTACTCATGTTTAATGACCTCAGACGTATATATAAATCTATTAAAAGTGAATGTTGCATTATTCGAGCCACACTTACTCCTTATATCTTTTTTCAGTTGCTTGATTGAATATTTAAAGGACTCTCGGCCCCAAGGATAGGCACAGAAAGCATCCATGTTATCAACCAAATTTAGGAACTATGCTTTGATTTTCATGTAGTTTTTATCGTTGGCCATCAAAACACTAACAACAAAAATCAAGCCGCCATTTTCCTCTTCTCTAAATTTTCTACGGCTTCAATGTTCTGTTCTATCTTCTCGATAGCATCATAGATGGAAACTTCTGTGTTATCTAGCTAGTGCCTATGCACAAAGGGTAGAGTAGCATTATCCTCATTCTCCTCATTCCTGTCATCCTCATTTGCTTCATTAAGAACAGGATACTCATCACCGCAACACAATCCTGTTAGCAAGGCAAAATCCGTTAATGTGTACCTAATTGGAACATGATTAACCACTATCCAAAATTCATTCTCAGAGTTCATTGCTGCCATTTGTAGCACCAATGACCACAACAACTGGTCAGAGTGTTGAAAATATTTAGCCACGTCCAACACATGGCCAAATTGAGTGCCTCTGAACCATTGCAGATCGTCTGGGTCCAGATTGTCTATAATAAACTTCGCATAATACTCGTATTTTGATTTCTTTGACACCTTGCAATCGTAGTGCTCCTTACTCCTTAACACGAGATGTAGTCTTACAGGCTGTTCAATATAAAAACAAATTTTGTAAGAATTGAAAACAAATTTAAAAAACAATTACAGTGGAATTAACACCAAAGAGCAATTAAAAAAAGGATAGCCCCATTCCATGTATATCAGAAGGAGATGTTTATCTTACGAGAAAATGCAAACACCATTATAGACAGCTTTTGTTACACATAAAATTCATCCTACAAGAAGTATGTTCATAGATGAAAAGCAAAGAACCAAATTAGATGCACTTGTTGTATATAAAGAAAACTAACAACAATAGTTTTGGCCTTCCTTCATATCAGCACAATAGCCAAATATGTAACTTTTACACAGGTTATTTGGTTTCACTAATCATTAACTCTCTTTATTTGTTTCATTCTTAATAGCTTTGTTTCTGATCTTTTTTTTTTCAAGGTTAAGGTATCCTAGACTGCCTTTTATTGTGGGACGTATAGAGTTGCTTTGGCATATTATGGTTGCGCTAAACTCTTTCAAGTATCCTCTTCAAATCTAGAGTTCAAGTCATTGACAAACAATTTTGAAGCATTTATTTAATTTTATAAAAATTACTATAGGTCTGTAGGAGAATGATTATTTATGTAATAACATGCTTGAATAATATACATGTTAAATTTATATAAAAAATGATATAAATATTATATGTTCAGATTCAGAGATTGGTTATGAATATAGTAATTTTTGTGATGAGACTAACAAGTTCATGAACCAAAATTGAATTTCTAAAGATGCTCCAAGTTTAATGCTAATAAACAAACTAATAAATAAATGAATGAATGAATAAATAAACAAACTAATAAACAAACTAATGAATACATGAATGCATAAACAAATGTATAAGGCAAACAAATTTAACAAGGCCCTCAGTATTGTTTTCTTTTGCTGTTAATGCAGTTGTAGATAATTTATATGCAAGGCATGAAATCAACGGAACTCATTCAGCACAAAAGAGAAGTCGATTGATAAAATGTGGGATTGTTAAAGGGAATCTTTCGGTGAACTCAGCTAAGAAACACCTTCATGGTTATTGCCCACTAATGCCAAAAGAGGTAAATATAAATAATCAAAATTTTGCAGTTATAAGGGGTCGATATGGGTCGATATAGTGTCGATATTTAGACCCCATGCAGACCCCATATCGACCCCACAACAAGATTGTGGTTTTCGTTTTCGAAGCCCTTTAATCTGATGGGCAGTGCATTTTTTTTTTTGCCGTTTTTTCAGCCAACAAACTAGGCTACTAGAATCTAAACTTGCACTTATAGGGGGTCGATATAGTGTCTCCATATTTAGACCCCATGCAGACTCCATATCGACCCCACAACAAAAGTGTGGTTTTTTTTTTTCAAGCCCTTCAGTTTGATGGGCATTGCATTTTTTCAGCCAACAAACTGGGCTACCAGCAGAATATAAACATCCACCCCACACAATTTCATTATTTATTCATCTCAAGCATACTGCACAAAAAAGAAAAAAGAACAAATATCCACTGTTAACATATGCAACACCTTTGATTGGACATAATTCAATAGCACAGATCAAAATTCACAACAATGATGGTTTGTCTATTTGCCGATCAAATGAAAAAATTTTGGTTTAATGAAATATTTCAACGACCTTTCATTGATCAATCCAAAGATTAAGAAACCAAGAAAATGAGATCGTCCGAACACGGGCCACTTAACAAGAACATCACCGATCACACTCAACAGCACATATCAAAATTCAATTCTATTTGGGCCCTTTTTTTTTGAAAAAATAAAAAATATCATGTAAAATTTCAAACAAATTCATACTTCCATTACAGTTCAAAATCACGGGTTACCTCCATTGGACGGCGTGGCTTGTGGCGTGGGAATGACGGAACGGCAGTCAACAGTCACTGGCGTTGATGCTATCAGGCTTCTGCTTTGGAGGTGACAATCTATCCCGAAGGAGGCGACCAAAAGAAACCTAGAAGAGGAAAGACATGGTGGGGGAATAATGGGGTTTAAGCGTGAAAGAGGCGAAGAAGAACAAACGAAATTAGGGAAAGGGTTAAACAAAGATGATGAACTAGTTGATTCTAGGAAGAAAACGTTCGAATGAGAGAGGCGGAGACTGGTTCAACTTCGGCGGTAGAGTTTCTCGAAAGGGCTATACGAGATTTTGGAAAAAATTTGCGATTTTGGGGGCCTTTTTCAGACTTTGGGGCTGAGACATGAAGGCCCTACATGAAGGATAACTTGGATAAAATTATGCCATTTAAGAAATAAATGAGAAACATCAGCTTTTTTTTTAAGCCAAAAAAAAAAAAGAGAGGCTTATTTCTCAAATTAATTTTCCTGAGCTCCTTCACCAAATTTCCACCTCAAAGCTTCCTACTTACTCTTCTCACGGCAAAACCATGCCAAACCACATCATTCTTTTCTCGTCCCTCTCCTCCTTCTCTTCGTTTCCAGAAATGGCGAATTCTTTAGGTTCGCCGAGGGAGGAAAGGGCAGGATCCATATCACCGACGACCTCGACGACGTCATCGACGACGAGGAAGACGAGTCTCGGAAGCAATGGGGTCAAAAAGCGACGCCGAAGTCTTCCGACGACAATATGAAGCCAAGCGATCTGTCGAACATGGCGATGTCGGTGATCCAGGCGGAGTTGATGAAGCGCCAAACAGGACCTGCCTTCGGCTTCATCAAGCTCCGATTGGGCGTCAAGCGAACTCCGGTATGGAATTTTCGTTTTTCAATCAAAAAATTCGTTACGTTTTTCCCCCAATTTTCTTGTTCGTTGATTGTTTTGTGATTTGGAAAATAAAATTTGATCTCAGGATATGGTGTTTGAGATTGCTATGAAATGGACAAAGGTTCTGAAAACGGGAGGCGTTGAGGCCAAGTTCATGGCGTTGGTCTGACTACAATCATGTTCACCATGGAAAGAGGCCAAGACGTTTCAGAGGTTATATATTGTAATTCTTTTACTTCCATTATATGCTTTTTTTTTTTTAATTTTTTTTCAGAGGTTGATGGTTTATTTTTATTTTTATTTTTTTTATTTACTTTTTTTTTTTTCAGTTGAACGAGTTTGTGTTGGATCAAGAAGAGGCGTATGAGATAAAGCTTGGGGATCAAGTTTTTTGAAGGCAAGGAGATCCTCCTCTGGAGGAAGTTGTGGAAAAACTCCACGAGGAAAAGATGAAGAAAGGAGAGGTTTGAAAGAGGAGTTTCAACAAATACTGAGGGATTTTCCTGGATCTTGTTGACTTGTAAAAATTGTTCGCCATGTGCTAATTGTTGTAACTTGTGAGCATCTAATTCAGATTGCTTATCTCATGGTACCACTTTCAGTCCTATGACGATGACTATTGACTACATAGAATTTGGGAAAAAATTTACACAGAAAAAAAAGTTGTTATCTGTTCTTGAGCTTTTGTCTTATTAGTCGCCAACCCAATAATGTGCAATAGGGCGGAGAAAAAAGCGATTACGGGCTCTTGTTTAGTGGTAATTTCACAAGATTTAAATCCTCCTGCTTAAAATAAAATAAAAAAGGAGACGCAAGTTTCGTATCTGCTCTCTCGTGGGAGCAAATCAGTAGCATAATCTGTGGCAAATGTGGCCCATCGTGGAATCCGAGTTGTTACAGAAATGATGACATTTTCACTTAGGCGTACCCTAGTTTTCTTAATCTAGGTGAAATAGGGGAAAGGGAGACCATTATTAAGGTGTTTGAAATGTTAGTTTGAACCAAAACTTTTGGTACAAATATTGTAATGTACTAAAGCTTTACGGTAGTTAATTTTTGCTTTATATTGTAATACGTGAGACCTTTTCAATATTCTTGGTTCAAACTAGTTGACAATATACCAAACACCCTAAATCACTTGTTAACAGCTGAAGAGATACCACTCTAATCAATTTAAAACCATTTTTACTACTCACCTCTTTTCAGAATCAAAATCCATATAAACAAGTGCATGCGATTCCGAGAAGAAATTTATCTTTATTAATTCGATTTTTTTCATTATGTTTTTGAAAGGCGTTATTATAATTTTTCCCTCCAAAAAGTTAAAACAAAATAAAGGAGGTGGGAATTTCCGGAGTACTGAACCGTACAACTTCCCTACAACTTTGTTCACTATAGACGATACAATAAATGAGAAATTGAGGATAGAGAGAGAATCCGCTAAAGCGAAGCTATTTCAACTTCTCACTGAAATCAGTGAGCTCAAGGATGTTTATTCTGGCAACACTGGCTGCCTCCTCTCTCTCTTTTGAAGTGTTGTACCCCCACTTTACTGCTCCAAAGAATGCAGTTTAGCATTAAAATTTAGAGCACAAAACAGGAAACAATGGTAGGCATGGAGTTCAATAAAGAAGATGCAAATTGATGAGGATTGGGAGGGAGAAAGGACTACCTAGATACAAATTCCAACCAGCCAATTCAGGTTCTTTGATAACATTCTTTAGGGTCGCTAGTCGGTCTTCCACAAAGCTGGTCAACAAAGAGCACTCATTGTCTAAGTTTTCAACCAACTCCTCTGATGAATACATCATCATCAGATGGTTTAACAAGTAAATTTTTCTACTTGACAAGCGATAAGCAGATCAAATTGTAAGTAACAAGCATAAACATGACAAGCAGAAATGCCGGAAGCATGAGATCAGCTAAACAAGATTGAGATCGTTACGAAATGCGCTTTACAACATGTTTCATAATCAAGCAGAAAAGAACTTACTGTAGTCTGAGCCCCTGGTGTTCCGCTCTGCTCTGAAGTTGCTTCAATACTTTTACCTTGGGGCTGAAAGCCGTATTAAAGGTTATATAGAGAGAAAGAAACTTCTTTTGTTATCCCATGGAAGCATTGGCGCAAATATAATGAAGCAGGAAAAAACAATTTACGAGTTTCTAATACGTGTTTGGGGGTATTGGTTTGAACCAATAAGTTCAAAAGACTATATTATGTAAAAGCTTTACATTGTAGTTCACTTTTGCTTTAATAATAGTATGTGAAAACTTTATATTGCTTGAGTTCAAACCAATCCTCCAAACAACCTATAAAATTAAAAAAATCTATACTGACCCAGTTCCCAGGCCATATATCCTTTCGGTAGGTATTGTTACCCCTGCAAGTTCTTGCAGTAAAACATCAGCGAATCGGCTCTAGAGTAGGCAAAAGAAAAGAAATGATGATCAGGTGATTAAAAAATGACCTCAATCCAAATTATTAATTTATAAAAGGAAATTTTTTCAGGGCAGATGCTTCTTTTTTTTTGTAACTGACAGAAAGCTGAGTTAATTGACAAGTTTCTATCTCAATCTTTGAAGCTGCTACCTCAGAACTGTTTATAATACTCTAGGACTCTTCTTTATATTTTATTCTGTCATTTTCACAATGGAAGATAATTGCACAATTATTATTGATAGGAGCCACACCTGTTTTGTGGTGACAATATATATACTTGAGCTAGCAAACTTGAGAGCATCCGCCACACCTGGATAGAACCTGCAACGGATGCATTATCTGATCAATAAAACACAATAATTCAGAAAACTTTGAAGAACTTTGAGGCAATATCAGTTCTTCTGGGTATAGTAATGAGAAAACTCCATCAAAAGTAGGATCTTCAATGACATTGTACTACGTTGTCACATCAAAATAAGTTCACTGACAATAATATGGTAAGTAACACTCTGATCAAGAAATCATTATAAGCATCATTTACAGGTAGCTTGCTCAATAGCGAAGGCCATGTGAAGTAATGCAAGGATTTACATAATCTGGACCAAACACATGATAATAAAGAATAAATATTGGTCCATGCAAACAAGAGAGACAACATGAAATTTTTTTCTCAAGAAACTAAAATGATTTATGATTGTTCATTCACAAGGTATATGATTGTTCATTCACAAGGTATATGATTGTTCATTCACAAGGTACCAGGTTAATAATAATAATATAAAAAAACCTGCGTTCAATAAGCTTCCTAAATAAAAGACACCAAAGCAATGCAATGCACTTAAAACTATCTAGACCCAGGATGAGTTTTAACAGAATTGCCTGCTGAAACTGCTTGCAGTTATTAACAAATATAAGTATAAAGTCAAGAACTCTGTTCTAAATTATATGCTCCCAGCTCTAAAACGACTAGTAGATTTCATCTGCATGTATTTTCAGTAACAAGTGGTAGAACAGATGTTAAATCACGTGACGAAAGATACTTTTATATTTTACCAATCGCAATTCATGACGTGTTCATTCCAGGGGAATAATATACGGTATATTTCAAAACGACTAAATGGAATACCTATTTGCACCAATCCAAGAAGCCAAGTCCTTCTCCATCCATTCATCTCTCACCTTTCCGAAAAGGTCTATTAGTTCTTCCCTTTGCTCCCCCCATTCTTCCATGATGATCGGTTTCAACTTTGACCAGTTTTCCAATATCTTCTCAACAGTGAGCCCTTTCGAAACCTAGCACATTGAACTATGATCATCAAGCCCAAACCGGTTTTCAAAATGTGACTCGATTTTTGAAACTTTTCTCATTGGTGTTGTACAATTCAGACCACTAAGGTAATGTCATGGCTTCAACTAATTAATTAATTTCCAATAGATAAAATGTGCGCAGGGGTGTGTGAGATATACCCACCGAAGATTTCTGAATAGAAGGTAGTCTCATCTCCAGCAACAACCTCACAAGCAAGACATTTTCATATCCAGTTTCCACCACAGGCCGCACCTGCGACATCAGATCATGTAACGAATACAAAGACAGACTTTTCAACATCAGGATTTTGAAGTACAGATTTTCAACATACTAAAAACAATTTATATCTACATTAGAAAATGGACAATTACTACAACTATTTCTTTCAGTAATTAATTAGTTATTAGGTTTCCAAACCCAAATTACTCTTTCTTTGTTTAATGGGATTCCAATTTGCTGAGTCGTAAAAGAACTAGATAAATTATGTAAAAGTCAAACTAATTTCGTTACTTTTGCGAGAGCTTACAATGCGCATCTGATCAACAATCCACTCCTCCAAAGTCGAATCCACGTCGTTGAAAAGATCCGGCCACCTCACTTTAGCAGCCTACAATAATCATCAAATAATTAAATATAAGCCCTAAACCTCCGTTCTCTTTCTGAGAAAAGAAAAAAAAAAATCTTAACAAAAGAGCAATAGCATAACATTATGTCAAATTACAAGCTCCAGAATTTCGTTTTCCTTCACATTCTCTCTCTATTTTCGTTTTCTCTGGAAAAAATCAATCAGATAGAAAGAGAACGAACCTTGACAGCAGAAAGAGAGCTCTCCCCGCAGCTGTCGCAGAGCACTCCATCGAAGTCCAAAGCGTATAAATCCCCCATTTCTCCTCGCTCTTGTCTCTCTCTCACAATCACCTTCTCTCTTTAATATATATATATATATATATATATATATATATATATTTCTCTTTCCTTTTGTTTTTAGAATTTTTTTTTAGATAATATCTTCGTTACCTGCCACTGATTAAAGAATAACTGGATTTGGAGGTCTATGTGTTCCAGCAAACGAAAACCCGCCACGTAATATGCAGACAGGAGAATCATAGCGATTGCCTAATGTGTAGATTTTAAACCAAAAAGGGATTTTAAATCACGGAAGAGATTCAAACTAACATTTAATAAAGCTAGGGGTTTTAAATCATAAAAATAATTTTAAGTCGATTAAAATATTTAAAATTTAAATTATATTCCCTTCAAGTCTAGCCGGTTTTGAACCTTGTTTTACAATAAAATTATTTTTATTTTTGTTTTTTTTATAAATTATAGTTTTTTAAACATTTAATTCTCGTTTTAAATTATTATTTTTTTTAAATCTTTATATTTCAAAATGTTAAATTAAAACCACTGTCTAAATAACATAGTTTAAAACTTACAATTTAAACTATAAAGTTTTAAACCATACCATTACAAACCTTTAAATCAAACAAACCTTAAATATCACCTTTGGAAACTAATATTTTATTTTTGCAACGCTCCTTTGAGAACTTATTATGCTACTGTCTTAATAGGATATTTTTAACATCAGTCAGAATATTGTGATAATCTGGTGAAATATTTATCATATTCTATCAAAATATTTTTTTTCTTAACAACCATAGTTGGCCATCTCTCCCAACAAATTTATTTACTAACTAACCTATTGTTTTACTTTTAATTAAATCTTTTTACCAAATACATCTGCAAACAAAAATCACTTTCGCCATTGAAGATGGTGGCAGTGGCAACAACAATGGCGGTGATCTTGAGGGGTGATGGAGGAGACCGAAACAACAGCAATAATTCCTTACAGCTTGCCAAATCGGATTTGGTTGTTGATATCCATTGCTACTATCGATCTCCACTAGAATCCAAATCTCAAAAGTCGTTCATCCTTGCAGCTCGCTGAATCGGATCTGGCCGCTAATCTCCCGTGGCGTTGTCAATCTCCACTAAAAGATCCGATTTTGAAGGTCACATGGAACTAAAGTGATGTCGATTGCCGTTGGTGAAATGCATGGAAGACCAAATCTCAAGGGTCATGCAAAAACTAGGCAACGTGACAACAACAAGGAGATGTCATCATCCTCAACTTCAGTGGCGTAATGGCGTGGAAGACCGAATCTCAAATGACGATGATCTCATCACACGGAGAGAGAAGTTCCTCAAATTATTGCAGGCAAGGATGTGATCGAAGATGAAAAAGAGGACTGGAGCATGGGAGGACTGTTGCTGTTGCGGGTGGTAGAGAGAGATGTTGGAAAAATCAACTTGGTGACATAGAGAGCTTTAAAGCTTTTATTTAATCATGAGAGAACTAACTCATAATGCTATAAATAATATATTAAATCTAATTTAACATATCGTCTGAGAGCGAAAATAACATTTATGACTAAACAATTCTTTGCGAATAAATCTTTACCGTCAAATTTTCAATGCTATACTTTAGATCATTGTGTGTGTGGTCACAACTCAATAAATTTCTACCACAGCTACACTCATTTCAACCACTAGAGTGCTTAAAAACTAGGATTACTAAAAATGAGTAATCCAAAGCTCTCCTCTTTAATTTTCATTTAGGCAGTCTTAGAATAAATGAAGACCCATGACCTCTCTTTATAGAAATAGTAGAAAGAGTAAGAAGTCTATCAGAATTAACAGATAATTTTCTCTCTTTTATCTACTATTAGTGCCACCTTCTAGGTGATTATCTCTAAAATTTCAACTAATCATAATGTAAGAATTTGTGATTATCTATATCATTCAGGATAACTCTAATTCAAACAATTCCAATTTAAATTAGAATTCCATTATCCAAGATAATTCTCTGATTTAAATAATTGTAAATAATTATCCTTCATCCATAATTCAAATTCAACTAGCATTTAAATTAATTATTCAAATACAAATTTAAATAATTAATTATCTAAAATCCCAATTACTAATTTGAATAATTATTTTTTAGAATTAATTAAATTATTAATTCTTCTAGAAAATCAAGCAGATTAGCGCCTACTCTAGTGTGTTTGCACCCACTAGCAATCCAACTGAACTAAGGCCCATGAGTCCCATTAGGCCCAACTCGTGTATACTTCTGTCTTATCCGAGGTAATATAAACTTGCCCGATTTGTCATAAAGGAATTTGTGAGCTAGCATTGGGACCTGATGGACACATATTATCAAGATCTAATAATAACAAATAAATTAATCCCCGATCAATTATCCATTTAATTATTAACTTTGGTGTCTTTCTACTATAGACCTAAAGTTGCACTCCTAATAATATATCGTATTATGAGACTCTTGAAATATAAGTCTTATTCACGACCTGTCATATTATGTGTATCCCCATAAGTTATTCATAATCGCATGAAGGATTTAGTTTTATTTAAACTTTCGATTATTTTATTTCAAAGTTTCATCATTCCAACATCAGAAAATTCATTCCTAATATCATCCGATTACCATATATATCCAGATTACTGATGCCTTGTTATATTTTCCAATACCCAATTAATGTCTTTGAAAGGATAACATTAACTTTTTGTTAGAAAGCTATGAATTCCGTGTCTGTAGATTATGCTCTCATCGAATATAGGTTGCATCTCCAACATGCCGTCAATTAGATGCATATAGCTTGTATCTTTGGCATATCAAAAGATACAAGCTATAAACATAGAGTCATAAATCCACTTCAGGATTAAGATGACACATAAATTATTATAAAAGAAAATTGATTTAAGTTAAATGAAATTATTATTAAATCAATTTAACTTTAAGTCTAGTCCAGTGTGCAACCATCATTAGGTCTACTATACCAATATGTCTACATAGAGTCAATATGCTCTACCAATCAAGATAAGCTGTCTCCCTAATTGGATATGGATCCTTATTATAACCTTGTCATGTGTAAAGTGCCAAGCTCTATATGTAGACTATGCACTATATAATGTAAACTATTAATCTCCGAATTAGATTTTTTTGGCATATAAACTCTACATATACCCAATTCTAAGATTTGGTTCTAATAGTCACAAATCACATGTTTGCTAATATACAATCATTAATATGAGGACCATTATGAATACATATAATAAATCATCAAAATGTCATAAGCACACGTAAACTATTTATTTCTTAGGACACCTATCCTAACAAGAGAGAATATAGAGAAAGAGGGAGAGACTTTAGAGAGAGGAAAGAAATTTCATGAAAAGAGATTTTGCGGCGTATCTTTTTCAAGAGAAGAGATTCATTGCCTGAATAAGCATAGGGGTGTTTATGGATCAAATTACACAGATTAGGAGCCAATTCGTAGTTTGTTTCATACATATCAAACAAGAAAAATCTCAATCCAAAACCAATCCGTAAGACCCCTCAAATCAATCTAATCCAATTTGAAAACTTCAAATTTTATGATTGAATTATGCGATTTATAGATTAAGTCTTTAAATTTATTAAAAAAATAAAAATTATAAATTAATTTAAATGATGTTTGGGATTTTGGGAAATATGATTGACATAAAGTATGTTAAGTAAGATTTAGGCATTAGATAAAGGAAAAAGTCATTCATAAATGATGTTTGAGGCTTTGGGCTTTGTAATTGGACTAGACTTCTTTCTTTTGTTTTGTTTTGTTTTGTTTTTTAAGTTAATAAGACATATAAGTTAAGTAAAGACTTATAATCTATGGGTGTACTCTATAAGATAATGTATTTATTTTAAAACATCGTATATAGGTGTTTATGTATATATAATTTATATAATTTGCATGTATAATTCATATTCACGGATTACATGGATTGA
Source organism: Artocarpus hirsutus (assembly GCA_946598075.1). Classification (NCBI taxonomy): domain Eukaryota; kingdom Viridiplantae; phylum Streptophyta; class Magnoliopsida; order Rosales; family Moraceae; genus Artocarpus; species Artocarpus hirsutus. The sequence continues at coordinate 52,122 of CAMOHE010051024.1, forward strand.
GATATGTTTAGTCCATAATCCGATCTGTATATATTAGATTGAGAAAATCTCAATCCAAAATTGATCCGTAATTTTCATAATCCAATCCAATCCGATTTAGACGGCTAAGTATGAACACTCCTAAATAAACATACGAGAAAAAATATGGCACAGTGTGTAATTTTCTCTAATATCAATAACTTGATTGTTACTAACTTTATTTTTTTAATGGAAATACTAACTTTTAACATTTATTGGAATAAATAAAATGAATAATAGTGTAAAATAAAAAGGTCATATAATTTTTTTTGTTATTTTTCTTTGTTAAAAACAATTGCAATAGTAAAATATTGCATGGGTCTAGAAAGAACAAAAGAAAGAACATAAGAAAGAACATAATATAAAAATGAGAGACAACATTACTTCATAATATAAAAATGAGAGACAACATTAATTCTGTTTTTACATTCACTCGTAAGAGGAGAGTGTAAAATACATTTCTATACATCCTCTATATATAGACTAAGAACCATAAATTTCGGCAAAATAAGAGAGCATAAGTTACGTAGGTTACACACATATTAAGAAGGAAATTATGGGAGGTAATACACAATATTATAAGGGGAATAATGGAGAGAGAATGAAGTCCAGATGAGAGATCATTGAATCAGTTAAGGAATACCAAATATCCATATAAATAGAATACCAAGTAGGGTCATGGTCAGTCTCCTATCCCTTGCTGACCTCGACCCCAATCTAGGCATTTTTGTAAATTTTTTAAGAACCATGTCAAAATATAATAATTCTAAAATTGAGGATTTGAAAATTAAACTTTTTAAAAATTGAAGGATCAATATCATTTTTCAAAGATAATATCAAAATGTAAATTTATGGGGTCAAAAAACAATTTGTAAAGCTTGAGAGCAAGATGTAATTTTATATATTTTTTTAAAATACATTTATGACCCCTTAATTTTTTTAAAAAAATTTATAAATCTTGTCTCGGCTCTATATTACTTTTAACTCAACACTATAAATCCCAATCCCAACATAGACCAAGGACCTGACATAAAAAGATACAATACAGTACACTAAAAATTAGAGGTGGCAATAAACGTATTCGTGTCGTGTTCGTATCGACACGTTTATAACACGACATGTTTAGCTCGAACATGAACACTACATAATTAATAAACGTGCTAGAAATGCAAATACGAACACAACACGTCTATGGCTCGCGTAACATAGTACGACACGATTAACACGATTATTAAATGTGCCGTGACGAGTTGACACGATCACAACACATATATGACACGTTTATGACCCAGTTAACTAAAAATTAAAAAAATTAAAAAAAAAATAAAAAAAGCCAAGAAAGAAAATTAACACTAACACAATATCTAATTAATACTAACCTACTACAAATGTTTCAAATATTTTTATTTTTAAGTTTAAATATGTTTTAAATGGACGGGTCATGTCGTACCATGTCAACATGTTTACGGCCCATTTAATTAAACGTGTTAAGGTGTATTAGCACGAATCCAACCTATTTATTTTCGTATTATTCATGCCAACCCATTTGTGGCCCAATTAATAAATGTGCGATCTAAACCCGTTTATCTCGTGTCGTTTCCGTATCTATTATCGTACCGTGTCTGAAATTGACGACCCTACTAAAATAAGTTGTGTTCCATAATTAGACAAGAATTGCATTAATTTCCCAATCCATATTAAAATATAGTACTATAATCATACAAAATATTGTATCAATATGTTATCATGCTTTATAATGTTCTAATATATACACCAAACATATCTTAGAAGATGTTTACAATGTACTGAGTTTTGAATAAGTCTTTATAAAAAGAAACAACTTTTATTTGTTACAAAATATTATAAAATACAACACAACTCCTATTTTTTCTTATCCTTTAGCTTCTTCTGCCAAAGCATAACTCAAAATTGATCTTAGGTAATGACCATACAAGTATTTACTAATTTGGTCATTTTTTTCTATAGGTGGCCTAATATTCAGTAATTTCATTTTTTGGCCTCATAATTTACTGATATTTTTGGTACAATTTGCCACACTTGAAAAAAAAAAAATTATAACAAGTAAAATATTTAAAACAACTAAAGTTAACACATTAAACATGTACAAAATAAGATTTTAATAATTAGTTTGTAATGAATTGTTGTACAAATCCTATCCATTCATCCATCACCTCACTCAAATGCTAATTGGTATAAAAATCTTAGCTTGTCAAGACTTGTGGCCCCCTATTCATGGTAATATCTCTCACATACCTTAGCACAAAATAGCTACATTCTTGGTTTAGATAACAATAATTGCATTTTTAATTACAACTATATTTATACTTGAATGCTTACCTTTTGTGGTTGTAGAAATTTAGTGTTTCCAATGGCTTATTGAAGACACCTTGAGTGTTTATTTTTAATTTCCATGCATTGAGGGCCCTAAATATAATTCGTTAAAAATGCAATCAATCAAAAAATAAATGCTATAATTTAGGTAGCAATAATAAGTAATATAGTTAACAATAATACAATTACAATTGAACCATTTCACTGAAGTCAGGGCATACCACTTGGCCAAGTAGATCGAATTTTAAAAGCCGATCTTTTTATGGGTAAGGAGGGCTAATATCCAATGACATCCATTGTTATATGGCATCAAGTAATACTTGTCAACTTCTATATTATCCAAAAAGTTACAGAGCAAAATTGCTTGATCTTGCATCGAAAACTCAATAGCTTGGCACATAAGAGGTGATATAGGGGTTGATGAAACCATAGGAGTTAAGTAATTTGAATCTTTGGCAATATTGCCATAAGAAACTACATAAAAAAAAATATATTGTTAGATGACGACAAGTAACAAGTTAAAAAAAAAACAAATGACCATAATGTTGAAAATTAATGAAAAAGTGTAGATATAGTTAAATACCTCATGCATGCCATGATGTATGACACACTAATTTAAGTAAAGTCGGCAAACCAATCACAGTCCTTGGTAGTAAGATATAGGGGTTTATAATCGCTCTGGGTGATGTCAAAAGGCAACATAATTGTAATTGTGTTGGAGGCGTCCATGGAATTCTTTGAATATCTATACAGCCCAAACCATCTATTGGTTATGTCATCTCCATATGTTGCTTCTTCTTTCGTCTTGATTTCTTTATAGGACCTCCCTAGATTAGCTCATTGATGGGCACCATACACTATTTGCACTTATGTTGGCATTGGTTAATTGGAGCGTTGTTTTTTATTTGACTTAACAACACCTTTTGAGTCCATGCTTTGAGCCAAGCAACAAATCCTCTGAGAGCATGGCTCATGACCTTATTTTCCTCATTCGGAAAAGACAAAGGCACATCTCTTATATAACATGTAGTAATTGTAATGCACATGTTACCTTTCCAACTGTCCTACAATGAATCATTTGTTTAGGAAGAGTATCCATCCATACCCTTCCTCCATAATGATGTTAAAATGGGATTTATCGCCTTCCTCAGTTGTTGATGGTGTTAGAAGAAGGCAAGTTTCACCCTCACAAAGGCTTGATAAGGGTGGCTCTATAGGTGGTGTTGGCACGGTATGAGTTATGCAACTTATTTTTGCACTTGTACGTTGTTTTACTGTAGGCACTGTATTTTCTTCTATGTTTGAAGGAGGAATTCCCATGAGCTTGACTTCTCATAATCGCCTCCTGCTTGACAAACTCAGACTTTGTCATTTCCACCTTCTTACGTATTTGATCAACTCTAAGTTGGACTTTGAGTTTCAGGTGGAATGAAAATTTTAGGACCGGTTCACAAACTGAGATTGACAGTGTACTCGTCCCGAATGTTCAGGACTGCCCAATGCAGCAGCCAATACATTATCTGTCCTTTGAGATTAGAATGTACCTTTGGAGGCTTACTCCTCATTCTCATCCTACGAATCATGAAATTAATACAAGTCAAAATCAACCATGGGTAATAGAACATTAATTTGAAATACTAAAAGTTAAAAACATTAAGTAACTTCCAATTCTTCAGCTAATCTCTCTACATCTTGGATTTTTAAAAGTCCCATCCTAATTTGGTCAATAAACTTCCAAATAACATGATGAGGAGGAGGCATAGTGGCGTTGTTTATTCTTATCTACATTAAAAGGTAAGATTGTTTATAATTTTGTAAAAAAAAAAATAACAAAGTTTTATATAAATATATGTTGAAAAAATAGTACGCATCCGAAATTAAAATTTTTTTATACTGGAGTATTTTTCAAAACACAAGTTTGACATACTATATGCATAAATATATGTTAGGAAGAGCTATTGTGAACAATAGCTCTTAGGGAGTTTTAGAAACTCTCAAACTAAAGTGCTCACTCTTAATTTCTCAACTGATCTAAATAACTATAAATACTCACTTTCTATTTATAAAGGTCATCTCCTATGTTAGTCATTATTAGATAAGGCCTCAAATTCGAGTTTAGATCAGTTTTAGAGTCTAATCCATGTAATCAGATTCAGACTCTAAATGTTGCGATCGACTACGCCTAGTATACTACGGCCGACCGCGCTATCGTTAATCTCCGAGTTTAAATCTAATTCAAACTCTACAGGTTGATCCGATAGATCCTATCTTAACCAATTGGATAAATCTTATCTTATTAGTTCTATGTATCTTTCATAGAGCCTCAATTTTAATTCAAATAACCCAATAGAAAAGTTATCTGATTAAAATAGTTATATACAGATACACCCATACAAATAAGATATTATCTAAAATAATTCAACATATTTATCTTGGATTAATTTACCAAATTAATTCAACCGATAAACCAATATGTTTATATTGAATTAATTACAAAATCAATTCAGCTGATACACTAATATGAATAATTAAATCCAATTAACTTGAATTTTAAATAATCTAATAATTTAATATAAGTCACCAATTTATTAGAAAAGCACACCGTATCATTACAAGATTTATTATGAGCTAGCAGAGGGGACCTGATGGACCTATATAGTTCAAGCTCTCGATAATTATAAAACCCAATAACCTAGATATATGTTTCATAATTATCAACTCTAATGCTACTCCACTAAAAGTTTAGAGCTACACTCTCAAAATATATAAAATTATGAAGCCCAAATAGTTAAATCTTCATGACATATCATGATGTATTGTATCCCCATAGAATATCCATAATCGGCTTATGGATTAATTCTACCTTACCTTCCCGTTTATTTTTCTCTTGCATTCCATTATCTCACCATGGGAAAACTTACTATTCAAAGACAGTATACTATTCGGTTATACCTATGTATTCAAATAGTTGAACACTCAATTTTTCAATTACAAGATAACGCATATAAGAAGATATCATCGACTCCTAAAGAGAAGCTATTGATTCCGTATCTATGAATAACAAGTCTACACTATCAAGAGTCATGTCTTTAAAGTACCGATATGTGTACCATCATAAAATATGGATGTCACCCTTTGGCACATCAAAAGACATAAGTCAAAACAACGAGTCCACTATTCATCTCAGTATTAAGATACAACACATATGATTGTCTAAAGTAAATTGATTTGCCAAGATAGAATTATTAATCCAAGTCAATTATACTTTATATCCTGATCCAATACATCGTCACATATGATAATGCACCAATGTTTCTATCTGCGGAGTTCACCTATGATGACTAAGACAAACCATGTCCAGTTAGGAATATAAACAACATAATAATCTTTATATGAATAAAGTGCCCAACCTTATTCCCTTGATTGTGGATTTTATGATTTAGACCATCATCACCTTTAGAATCATGTCTTCTGCATAATATGTCCATCATATGCCTGATTATAAAGGTTTAGACTGACAGTCTCAGACTTTTGTTTACTTATCATACATTCAACAAATATGAACGCAAAAAGGACAATATTTGGTATATGAACAATAAATAAACTCTTTATTGATAAAAATGTCTCCAAAAATATATTACATTTTTATTCCTTAGGGCATTTATGTCTAACAATATAAACAAATTTAACTTACCCATTCATGCTCTGCTTTTGTATGTCTTGAATGACCTGTCGAGTGCTTGAGATCATATTCACCTCTCTTTCTTTTGCTTGTTTTGGTAACTCCTTTTGCTCCTCACTAAGTATGTATTTTACAAGTCCCTCCATTAGTCCGAACTAAAAAATGGATAATATTTAACTACTTTTGCAAGGAGCTTAAAAACATTAGGATCATCTTTGTGGCTTTCAATAAAAGCCTTTTGTAGGTTGTATCTAAAGTCTTTGATTATCTTAGCGATGCTTGTCATCAACTTCATCCTTATGTGTCGAGAACAGTAATGAATGCAACAATACCTTGCCAAACACATTCCGCATTGTCCATATTGTTCTTTTCTCTCCAATCCTTTATTGTTACAGGAACGTGCTTTCGAAATAAAACTCCAATACAACTTGGGAGCTCATCCCTCTTTTGTAAGAACTTGATTTTTTTCATCGAAATGAACTCGTATTTTTATACCTTTTAATCTCAACCTTATCACTTTCATCAGAGTTGCTCTTCTTTTTCCATTAGCATTCGGGATTAAATGGCTCCCTTTTTTGAAGCTCATAACCATCTTCTTGTTCAGTCATTTCCTCCCTTATTTTTAAACAAATTCATTGTAAAAGTAAAATATAATAACTCTAAAAGTAACATATAAAATTTAAACTAACATATATATATATATATATATATATAAACTAATAACATTAAAACTAAAACTTTTAAAGCTAAACTAGCATATAAAAACTAATAACATTGAAACTAAAACTAACATACTAATTAAAACTAATAACATTAAATTAAAATATAAATATTTTACTAAATCCTAACTATAACAATACACAAATCTTAAATATAAAACCTATGACTAAACAAACAACCTAATTACAAACGATAAAGTCTACTAAACCAAAAGGACAAACAACATAAAAAATTAACTAATTTAAACACAAACGCAACAATCTCAAATTACAAACTCAAATTCATCTCAAATTACCATTAAATTAAGCTTGAAAAAATTCAAACAATTAACAATAAAAATTAAATACATTATTATATAAAAGAAAAAATTTCAAAAAGAAAAAAAAACCTTTGGCTCTCGCAATGGGGCTCGTTGTAGGAGCTCGCTGCGACAGAGATGGCAACAAAAGGAGACGATGGGGGGTCCTCACGGTGGTGATGGACGGGTTCCGAGTGACAGCTCAAGGGGTGCTTGCGGAAGGGCTTGGTAAAGGGACTATGAATGGCGGAAAAGGGCTCGTGACCTTTGGGCTCAACGATGAAGGAGCTCGCCACAAAAGAGATAGTGGTAGAAGGAGGTATAATAGAAGGCTTTGGAATCAGAGACTTTAGAAAGGGAGAGAGAGATAGGGAGGCCGACGGCAATGAGAGAGTACATTTTGATTTTCAAATGGGCACGATAGCTAAAAGATATTAGATAATGGTTTTTTAAAAAAATTGTCATCTAAATTGAGGGATTAGGTGATGGTTTTTAAGAAATCATCATCTAAAGCATGCAACATTTAATGCCACATGATTTATGATGATGGTTTCTTAAAACCGTTGTCTAATGGGAGTAGTGAGAGCAACAATTTCTAGTAGTAAGATAATCATGTTTTCTTTGAATTCCATCCTAATTTATGTTGTGTCAAAGATCAGGTCACCAAGCCTGCCCTTCTGGCTGGGAAGATTAAAGATAGTGTTTATGCCTTTGACTCAGCTTACATGCCTCTCAGATCTCCTTATTCTCAGTCTTCAGTGGCCTCTTGTTCCTTGTCTCCCTGTTCTACTGCAAACGTTTCCAATAGTTCAGCTATGTCTAAACACTTTGTAGCTACAGCTAATGCACAAAATTTAAACACTTGTAATCCTTCTTTTTCTTCAGTTTTTGGTCTATGGCATTCCAGATTATAATATCCTTCTTTGTCTGTTGTAAAAGCTGTAATGACTACTTGTAATATTCCTAATGTAAATAAAATGTCTCATACTTTTTGTTCATCTCGCTGTTTGGGTAAAATTCATCGTTTTCCTTGTACTCTTTCTGAAACAGTCTATACAAAGCCTCTACAGTCGATACATTAGATCTTTGGGTCCTGCACCTGTTCAATCTCACAGTGGCTATTGTTACTATTACATTTCATAGATGCTTATTCCAAGTTCACTTGGCTATACTTACTTCAGAACAAATGCGATGCTTTTCAAACTTTTATCAATTTTAAAACCTAAGTTTTGTTACAATTTGGCTCTAAAATTCAGTCCCTTTAGAATGACTAGGGTGGTTAATATAGAGCTCTCCAAAAAAATCGTAGAACGTGGTATTGTGTACCGTGTTTCCTGCCTTCATTTTTAGCAACAAACTGGCGTTGCTGAGAGAAAGCATCGCACAATTGTTGAACATGGTCTTTCTCTTCTTGCTGCAGCCTTTTTTGCCTCTCAAATTTTGGAATGAGGCTTTTCAAACTGTAGTTTTATCTTTCCAATGGACTGTCTACGCCTCTACTTCAACACAAAAGTCCTCTTAGCTTTATTTCACAGCAAACTTGATTACTCCTCTCTTAGACCGTTTTGTTGTACTCGTTATCCAAACATATGAACATATAACAAACATAAACTGCAGTTTAGAAGTGTCTAGTGTGTCATTCTTTGATATAGCCTCAAACACAGAGGCTATAAGTGTTTAGATCCTCAGGGTCATTTACATGTGTCCCGTGATGTCATTTTTGCTGAGTTCACTTTTCCTCATGCCCAGTCCTCAGTTGTTTTCCCTCCTTTGAGTCCTACTACAGCTGCACCACTAATTGTTTCTCCTATTTCCTCCTCAGTAGATGAGTCCATATACGATTTAGCTTTGCCTCGTACTGCTTCTACTTTGCCTACTTCTAATCCTGTTGATGAGGTCTCTGTGCAGCCAGCTAGCATTGCTAATTCTGATCTTGCAGAATTAGCTCGTCATGTAGGCTATGTTGATCAATTAGCTGATGGTTTTGCTAAAGCTGTTCCTTCATCACAAAAAAATTCAATGAGACACAAACTCAGGGTTGAAATCAGAATCTCTCCACCCTGAGTTTGAGGGGGATGTTAGAGAGTCTGTTAGTTAGTCAGAATTAGTTATGCCACGTGTTCTTAGTCTATTGGCTGATTAGTTAGCAACTTGTAACAATAGGTTAGTAGGTTGTAAGGACAGCTAGTACTTAAGTTAAACCCTCTGTACAGTACATATCAGAATGAGAATAACAGAAAATTCACTGAATTGCTCTCTATTTCTTTCTGAGAGTTTTCTTGCTGTTTCTTTCACTTTCTCAGTAATTTTCCTTTCATTCCAAACGCTAAGAATTTTATCACTAGCAGTGTATAATGTCTAAAGAAAAAAAAATAGTGCTGGATTAAAGTGGTTCAACTCAAAAAAAAAAAAAAAAAGATACGATTTTGTTCATTTTATTCATAAAGAAATAAATCATCCAGTATATTTGATAACTGATTAATACAAAATACACCAATTCGAATTCTTAAGTGCCCAAAACAAATCAAGTGCTAGTGAAAACACAAAGCAACAAATTTAGAGAATCACTTGTATATATCCTCAATATTACATCATAAATTGTGTGAAACCTACTACAATAAGTTGTCTATCAAACAAAACCTACTGCTTTTTAGTTGAGCTTGTCAACGAGCACATGTTGAGAAATTAAGGATACGGAAGGAGATTATATATATATATATATATATATATATAGCTGAATAATAGAAGGAGATAATCTGCTTCGCTAAACATATCAAGATATTGATCTCATTTATACATTCTCTCCGTTTCATACAAGATACACGCATAAAAATGTTGATCTCATTTATAGTTTTTTGGTAGTTAATCTCATTTATAGTTATATCTATAACTATAACCCATATAGCAGAACATGCAAACGCGTTGTGGCAGTCTGTGCAAATAAAGAGAGGGTAAAAAAAAAAAAATGAAGATCATGACGGATAGCTAGCCCTGCGTTCAGGTGTGTGTTAATCGGTGGGGTTGACTTTCTCACCATTGTCTGCCAAATATCTTTACAGTGTTGGCACACATTTTTTTATTAGAAAAGACCATTAGAAGTTGGACGGTCAAACCTGTGATAATTCCCACAATTGTATAGTTTCTGCAGATACGTAACAATATATATATATATATATATATATATATATATATATATATATGTGTGTGCATATTTATCAAAAACGGGGGTGAGAAAAAAACAAACGCAAAAACAGTCAGTCACGCAAAGCAAAGGACTTGGCTATTGAAGTGTTGGTGGTTCGTTCACCGAACTCCAACTAAAAATCCACATGACCACCCTAATTTTCATTTAAGACACCAGAAAAAGGAAAAGGCAAAAAAAATTATACACCATAAAGGGGTAGTAAACAACCACATATACAACCAATAACACGTGGGATTGGATGACAAGGAGTCTATTTTCTCTTAAGCAAGGTCTCAAGTTTGAGTCTTGTGTATGGAGAGCTTTCCCATATTGGTTCGACCTGGCTCGAATCTAAATTAATCGGGTTTATTCCCGTTAAAGTTGAGAGACCTTTATGTGGGTTCGTGTTCACCAAAAAAGAAAGAAAAAAAAAAAAACAACCACATATACAAACCGACGCTACAGAACAGACCAAGTGTGAGCGACTCTTTTATTATTATTATTTTTTCTCTCCTCATTTCTTTTTCTATTTTTTAATTTTTGGTCTCGCCGCTGTCCTGGGTCCTCACCTAATCTCATTAACTCTTTTTCATTGAATGCCTGAATTAAAGACCCCACTTCCATTTCCTCCCAATATAGGTGCGGCAAGCGCGTGACCGCGTGCACTTTGCACCCACGAGAGGGGAGAATAATGTATGCAGTACGCCATTAATTACTATAGAGAGTTTTCTAGGGGTTTTTGCCACTGGTTTTTTCATTTTCATTTTGTTTTTGTGTTTTATTTTTCTTCTAGATGAAAGAAATGATACATAAAAGAGTAGTTTTTTTATCTTTTACTTTTTTTTTCCAACGACCTGATTATAGGGCATTTATGGTGGTGCTCTGATGGTTTTA
>CAMOHE010051024.1:66713-115099 GCA_946598075.1 Artocarpus hirsutus
GGGGCCACAAGATCAATTGAAAGGCTCAACCACACACACACACACACAAGATCAGACAGGCAGAAGAATTCAAGATTGGTAAAAGGCTCAACCACACACACACACACACACACACAAGATCAGACAGGCAGAAGAATTCAAGATTGGTAAAGACAACATAGCTTTTTGTATGGAATGTTTACTCTAAGCCATAGCTTAGTCGTTCGTTGGCTTCCATATGAGAGAAAGACCGAGATGTCTGAATAGAGCTTTTTCTAGGGCAAAAGCTAGAAAACATATTTATTACAATTCTTTCCTTTTTTTTTTTTCCAAAATGTTCTTGTTCAAACAACATGAATCTCTCCAAAAGGAAATGCTACTACTTTTAAGTAGGGTTAAGCGTGATTCGAACACTCAACTAAGTTGAGGGTGAAAGGACTTACATCCAACTAAGCTACCCCCACTTGTCAATGTTATTCTTTCTTTCTTTTCTTTCTTTTTTTTTTTTTTTTGGTGGTTGTTGCTGAGAGTATTGTTATTAGTGCTTATTTTGTTTAAAGACGATGGTGTAAGTGAACAAGCATAGCTACATAAATTGGAATATAAATGAATTCTTTTTTTTTTTTTTTGAATAATGATTATATTCAATCTCTTTTCTCAAGAAGTTGTACGAATGAAAAATTATACGTGAGTATTCATTCTCTATTATAACGTTATATCCTAAGATCTTAATTAGATAATTTAACATTCCTCTTGGCTTTTGAAGCTAGCACCTCTTTAAATTAAATTTTACCATTAAGAACCCTTATATAAATTGGCAAACGAACACAAGTTTAATAGTCAAATTATGGAAAAATACTTGGGGATGATTTTTTTCCTCAACTATTGGTGGGCGTGTGAAAAGACATTGAAAGTGGTGAAGAAGAAAAAATCTTGTGAAAATAATCATGGATAAGTTTAGAACAAAGATGTGATGCCAAAATCTTGTGAAAATAATGGTGATATGTAATGAGTAATCAATGTTTCTAAAACCAAGTGATGTTTATGTTCATAACAAAGATGTGAAGAGTTAAGAAGGTGTTCCAATAGAAATGTTGGCACTACATCTCCAAGCAATGTTTAATTAGTGTGCTTGTATCACATTTAGCATTTGAGTAGCAAAATCACTCTTCGATGTTATTCTTGATACTATACTTAACATATACCATACTTACTAGCAAATTTAACACCAAGTATAACATATACCTAAATTTGACATTTCATTCCTATTGATTTATGACTTTTTAATTTAATCAATATTTTCATATTGATGTTTTTAAATTATTTTAAAATTAAAAATTTACTTTCACACTTTAAGACAATGTTAGAAAACTGTTGAAGGGATTAAAAATAACATATTTACAATTCTTTAAGTGTCCAATATAACATAACATTTCAATTTTCTCACGCTCTAGAGTACGGGTGGTGACGTGGTGAATTAATTAAATTAATTAAAGCAGATTTTTGATTAAAATTACCAATTAAATGTTTTAGGGTATTTTGAAAAACGTGACGGTTTGAAAAACTTCTTAAAAACAATTATCGTTATTTGAAACTGTTAATCATGAAATAAAATATTGAGGACAGTTAATCTTGGACCCGGCCCCACCGGACCCACATTAAAGCGCACACATGGTATCGACAATAAAATATTACAATCACAGTCCAATACGAGAGATAAAAATTTAGATAGTACATGCCTTGATTAAAATAAAGAAATAACCTAATCATTATTCCTACGACTCACTTGTTGCCCAGTGGCCTCCTTGTCGGTCCTAAGCTGTAATCCACCCAAGGGAAAAGTATTAAGACAAATAAAAAAATATGAGCGGAAGGCTCAGTAGGACTAAATTTTAAAAACACATAATTTGAACATAAAATATATCATTCGTGAAAATATTTAGGAAACAAAATTAAATAAATAAATTCATCTAAATTATTCTTATCGAAATCAGCTTGTCCAAAAATAATCTTATTGACCTTCTTAGGCAAACCATAAGTATCACCACCGTAGTGGCCCAACTAGGTATTAGGACCTACCCCCAAGGTCATACTCTACACGACTCGATCTCTGATTATGGCATCATGTCCTTATGTGTATTTATTATTATTTAAATCTCATGTTACCGAGTATTTTTTAATTACATTCATTATTCGATTCATTATGATTATTCAATTCTTGACGAATAATGAAAATAGTTAAGATATTTATCTAAACCGTTCTTTGAAATCCGTTTTAAAAGAAATCATTTTGTAGGAAATCACTTTAAAGGAAATCATTCTGAAAGGGGTCATTTTGAAAGAAATCATTTTGTGGTCAAAAGTCCCTTTTAAAGACATTTAAAACATTTTGTCAATTATTGAAAACATTTTGAAAAAATCATTTGAGGCCAAAATCATTAAAAACCTGGCTACCAAGAAAAGGGTAGAAATCCTATCTCAATATCTTAAATCGTGACTCAACACTGTAGTCCCGACCTACTATACATTAGCTCCACAGAACAACAAACGACCTTAAATGTAAACTAAGTTCATCAGTATCTAGTTTAAGATATGCTACACTGTGAGAAAATACAATTGTAATTGTAATTAGCGTTCTTGATTTCTATGACTAATTAGTGATTAAAATTGACTAAATTAGTGCTTAGAATTTTTTTTCTTGATATCCTTGAAATTATGGGATTAATAGATATAGAATTTTTCCTTTTTTAGCCTAGGCGTGTAACATATATTGTTCTCTAACATTCTGTAAAAAATATATTCTGATCAATGAGAAAGATGATCACTTCTTCTTCCATATTTTGCAATATGGTATGGGAGCTATAGGATATCTCTGGGATTTAATCTTTTCTCAGCCTTCATTGCTGTCACCGATCCCTTTTTGTTTAGGCCTTCATCGCCCTTGTGTTCTTTTACCTCTAATCTTCATCATTGATTTCATTTCCTGTTTATTTCTTCTTTCGTCGTCCTTCTTTTGTCATTCCCTCTATAAACAGTAAGAACCATATTTGAGCCCAAAACTATTAGTACTTCCCACTCTGAAGAAGATAACTCACACCAAACAAATGGTGATTTGCAGAATATTCAAGCCACTTATAGACTGAATGGAAAAAATTATTTGAAATGGTCCCAATTCGTTCGGACTTATTTGAAGGGCAAGGGAAAACTCAGTCATCTCCTTGGAACAGGACCAAAGAAGGGAGACCTGAAATTCGATGCTTAGGATGAAGAAGACTCGATGATAATGTCATGGCTGTGGGATTCAATGTATTCTGAAATCAGCGACACTTGTATGTTTCTGACCACTGCCAAAGAAATATGGAACTCCATTCAGCGAACGTACTCAAAGGCTCAAGATGCTGCCCGAATTTATGAGATCAAGGTCAAAGCTAGTGCTATCAAATAAGGTGACAAGACAGTGACTGAGTATGCCAATTCTCTTAAAAATCTATGGCAAGAACTCAATCATTTTAGAGTCATTGAAATGAAATGTGCTAATGATGCAGCAACTTTGAAGAACTTCATCGAAAAGGACCGTGTTTATGATTTCTTGCTGGACTGAATTAGGAATTTGATCATGTTAGAGTGTAGATTCTTGGGAAAAAAAAAAACACCCTTTTTGGAAAAAGCAATTTCACTTATTTTGTCAGAGGAAAACGAGAGGGGTATTAAGTAAGAGCCCCAGGTTGCAGAAGGATCAGCACTTACAATCAGAACTGATCATACAAAGACACTAAAAATTGGGAAAGCACAACCAAGAGCAGAGCTTACCGAAATTTTAGAAAGTGGAAGAGCTGACCAAACTAGGTTTTTAGGAAAGGATAATCGGAATAGTCGGGCAGTCTTTGGTGCACTTACTGCAAGAAACTGAGGCATAACAAAGAACATTGTAGGAAACTAAATGGCAAGCCACCTACGTCCAGCAAGGAGTGGGGTTATAGAGGAGAGCAACTGAAGTCATACAGCCAAGTACATCTGATAAAGCAGGCCAATCTTTCAAAAAAAAGGGAGCAAGAAGGACTTAGTGGTGAGGAAATTGAAAGGCTTAGAGGCTTAATAGGTCTATTGAAAAACCCTCCGGTGCATGCTCATTGGCACTCTCAAGTAAGTCCCTACTCTCTTTTGGATTAAATGCCTTAGAAAAATGTTTTAAGGACTCTTGGATAATTGATTCAGGGGCCACTGATCACATGACCTATTCATCAAAATTTTTTAGTACCTATAAGCCATGTCCAAGCAATAGGAAAATCTTTATAGCAATTGGTTCTCTTGCCATAGTAGCAAGTCGAGGAGATATACATGTGACACCCTCCTTTGTTCTTAAATATGTACTTTAGGTCCCAAAGTAAGCTGCCAATCTTGTTTCAATCCTGAAAATAACAAAGGATCTAAACTGTCATGTAAATTTCTACCCTTTTTATTGTGTTTTTCAAGAACAAGATTCGGGGAGGAGGATTGGACTTGCTAAGGAGAAGAATGGACTTTACTACCTTGAAACATCGGATTCTTCAAAGAGAGTCCTAAAAAACTTGCCTTTGTCACTACTTAGGTCCTCAAATAAAGATGCCATTTGGCTTTAGCATTTTCATCTTGGTCATCCTTCCTTTAGAGTGTTGAAAATCATGTTTCCTACTTTGTTCAAAGGATTAGATATTACAGACTTTCATTGTGATGTTTGTGAATTTGCTAAACACACTTGTGTATCTTTTCCTATTAGTAATAAAAGAAGTTCTCATCCATTTAGTTTGATTCACACTGATATATGGGGACCTTCTACAATTCCAAACATTTTAGGGTCACGTTGGTTTGTCCCTTTGATAGATGATTGTACTCGGGTCACATGGTTGTTCTTGCTCAAACACAAATCTGATGTGAGTACCATCATTCCCAATTTCCATTCTATGGTTCAAAACCAATTTGGAGTAAAAATAAAAAGCTTTCAATTTGATAATGCACGAAACTATTTCAATCAAGTCTTATCACCTAAGGAATCATTCATGAATCATTCTGCATAAATACACCCCAACAAAATGGGGTTGCTGAACGAAAAAATGGCCACTTACTTAATTTCACCCGAGCACTGTTGTTTAATGCTAATGTTCTAAAAAACTATTGGGGGGAAGCCGTTCTTACTTCTACATACATGATTAATAGATTGCCCTCAAGAACATTGGATTTCAAAACTCCAATGGAGTTGCTTGCATAATTCTATCCACACATTCGAACTTCCAATGGTCTCCACGAAAATATTTGGACATACTTCCTTCGTTCATGTTCATAGTCAGAATAGAGGCAAACTAGACCCTTGAGTAGTTAAATGTGTCTTCATTGGTTATTCTTCCACCCGAAAGGGATATAAATGTTACAATCCCCTCTCAAAGAAACTTTACATAACTGTAGATGATACTTTTTATGAAACCAAACCTTTTTTTTTTCCTAAACCTTATCTTCAGGGGGAGACATCATCAATACAAGATAAAGACTTTGACTTTCTTAACCTCTCACTCACCTCTAAAAAGTCTACTTAATCCGTTCCTATCCAAGAGTCTACCCAATCCGTGCCTGTTCAAGAGACTGCCCAATCCAACCCTATCCAAGAACAAAATCAAAATCTATGCCTATCTATGACTCTTTTACATTTCCAAAGGTGTACTCAAGGGAAAAGACCGTTTCAGATCCTACACAAGTTGAAGAATCCAATTCGAGTCCTACTAATAAAGACATGGTAAGTCCTGCTTCTCCTTTACATCCACAACATACTAAAACACAACCCACTAAAACGCATACATATGATTTTGATTTACTTATTGCTTTAAGGAAAGGTACCAGAGAATGCAGCCGACCCTTATATCCATTATCCCACTATGTGTCACTTAAGCTCTTCTCACCATCACATAGAAACTTTCTTGTGAGTCTCAATACTGTGTCAGTCCCAAACACCTTATCTGAGGCATTGTCTAAAAGTGAATGGAGAAATGCTATAAGAGAAGAAATGAATGCATTAGAGAAAAATAAAACATGGGAAGTTGTTGATCGACTGAAAGGGAAAATCTGGTTGGCTGCAAGTGGGTGTTCACCTTAAAACATAGAGCGGATAGTTCACTTGAGAGGTACAAGGCAAGATTGGTGGCTAAGGGCTATACTTAGACATATGGAGTTGATTATCAGGAGACATTTGCACCAGTTATAAAAATGAATATAGTACGGGTATTGCTATCATTAGCGGCTCATTTTAATTGGCAATGTCAATAATACGATGTGAAGAATGCATTTTTCCATAGAGACTTAGAGGAAGAAATTTATATGGAGATTCCACCAAGATTCAAAGGACAAAGGACTGCTAATAAGGTTTATAGATTGAGAAAGGCCTTGTATGGACTTAAGCAATCTCTTAGAGCCTGGTTTGGGAGATTTGCTAAGGTGATGAAAGACACAGGTTATAGACAAAGTCAAGGAGACCGCACACTTTTCATCAAACACTATGATTCAGGGGGAATAACAACACTTATGATGTATGTTGATGACATTATTGTTACAAGAAATGATGAGAAAGAGAAAGAAATTCTGAAACAGTGCCTAATTAGGGAGTTTGAGATAAAAGAGCTTAGGAGGCTGAAATATTTTCTTGGAATCAAGGTTAGATACTCAAGGCAAAGGATCTTTGTCTCACAACAGAAATATGTAATAGACTTATTAAATGAAATAGGGAAGCTTGCTTGTAAACCAGCCTCTAATCCTATCAATCCAAATCACAAACTTGGAGAAGCTAAAGAAGATCAGGCTATAGACACAGAAATGTACCAGCGTATGGTGGGAAAACTCATCTATTTCACTCATACGTGTCCGGACATTGCCTATTCAGTACGTGTCATTAGTCGGTTTATGCATGATCCAAGGGAAGCACATCTACAGGCAGCGTTTAGAGTACTTCGCTACTTAAAGGGCAGCCCAGGCAAAGGAATCTTATTCAAAAGAAATGTTGGACTTACTATATAAGCTTATACAGATGCAGATTACGCAAGATCCCCTATTGATAGAAGGTCTACCTCTGACTGCTGTACCTTTCTTGGTGGTAATTTGGTAACATGGAAGAGCAAAAAACAAAATATGGTGGCAAAGTCCAGTGCTGAATCAGAATTCAGGGCAATGGCACAAGGTGTATGTGAATTACAATGGCTAAAGATCATTCTAGATGTCTTGAAGATCAATTGGGAAGGACCAATGAAGCTCTACTATGACAACAAATCAACAATAAACATATCTCATAATCCTGTTCAACACGATATAACAAAACACATTGAGATAGACTGACACTTTATCAAGGAGAAGTTGGAAAGTGGTTTAATTTGCACACCATACATATCTTTCGGGAATCAATTGGCAGATGTCTTGACTAAAGGACTCAATAGTACAACCTTTCATGAAATTATTTCCAAGCTGGGAATGGAAGACACCTATTTTCCAGCTTGAGGGGGAGCGTGGGAAAACACAGTTGTAATTGTAATTACTATTCTTAATTTCTAGGACTAATTAGTGATTAAAATTGACTAAATTAGTGCTTAGAATTTTTTCTCTTGATATCTTTGAAATTATGGGATTAATAGGTATAGAATTTTTCCTTTTTTAGCCTAGGCGTGTAACATATATTGTTCTCTAACATTCTGCAAAAAAATATATTCTAATCAATGAGAAAGATGATCACTTCTTCTTCCATATTCTACAATATACACTATTAAGCTATCTCATGGTGTCCTAGTGTGCTATTTATGTCTATAAAATCATACTATAAAGTTTAAATTCTCAATCTATGTTTAAAACAGTAAAAGCAGGTGCAAATAGCCATTTTTTCTATGCCGATCGGCTTGTCGAATTCCCTGGTCTGGCCTGCTGAACTGCACAGTTTGGCCTACCGACCAAGCAAAACCGACCTACCGAACTTCCCCAGGTTTGGCCTATCGATGTTCAAGATCAGCCTATCAAACTGGAAAAATCTGAGGACCCGAGGCTTTGAGTCTTGACCTCCTCGATATCAAAATCTCAATATAAACCTGTTTTCTTAATTCTCAAGCATGGGTAATGTTTATAAATGATAGAAAAACATAATATGACACATTTAAACGAATTTAAACAAGTTTTACATAGAAAATTTCAAAGGAATCCGAAAATGGAGAAAAAGGGAAAAATGTGATTCAATCTGTTTTTCGTGAAATCAAGCCTAAACTCGAGTTGTTTTGAGTTCCATTAACTTAGATTAAAGGCTTCCTAAGCTATAGAAACTCGAATTACAATATTTTAAAGAAATTGAAAATTTTGGAAAAAGTTTTAAAAATTTAAAAAATAACAAACTAACCTCATATCCAAGCTCGAAATCAAGTTTATGGAGGCTCAACCTTGCTCCTTAGCTTCTAATCCAACTGAAGATCTAAGGTTGAGCTCAATTTTGAATCAAAATTTGAGTGGGAAAGAGAGAGGCTGACAGACACAGAGAGAGAAGAGAGAGCGAGAGTGTGAGAGATAGTGAGTGAGGGAAGGAGAGGGAGACGAAATAGATGAAGAGAATGGCTTTTGTAAAGTGAAAACCATGCTCTAACACATGGTTTTTCAAAAGAAACATATTGAACATTTGACAATTTGTTTTGTTCCAAAAATTCAAATTAACAATAAAAAAATAAAGAGTGATTAAAATGATTAAAAGTAGTGCTAATTTTGAAAATATTACAAAATAGTTAAATGAAGTTCAAACTTATATTATGGCACACTAATTCACTATTTTTTCACTAATTACACTGAATAAAAAATCAGTATGTTACAAATTTATGTTGAAGACAATCATACATATGCAAAATTTTTACATTTGATGTAGAGAACAACTCTAATATAGTGTCAAACTAGACCATCTACATTGAAGACGATCATTACATTGCCATTTCAAATTATTTTAAAATTCAAGAGTTCTACTTTTTCAAGTTTTAAAATTCAATATGACAAAAACATACGTATAACACTTAAAAATAACATTATGTTTCACAGCAAAAATTAGAATGGTCCATCAAACAAGTTATTTTCACATTAGTGCCATAATACAACATTAACATCATAAATGGTCTAAATAACATTTGTTAATGTGTTAAATTTTGGTGTTTGGTTTTTATTGATGTGATGTGATGAACTTTCTACAAGAAAATTACAGCATGAGAAGAAATCAATATGAGCCAGGTCGTGGGTCCTATGTGAGCTTAACTCACAAACTCGTACTAACTATTACCTTGTTTAGAAATAGTGTTTGCATGTGACAGTGATCTTCTGTATGGTTTTAAGTGGAAAACGGTACCCTTGTCAAATCCACATGTGAATGAAGTTACCAGACGACATAGTCAACATCTTGTGGAGTCGATCCAACTAAAAGTTTCACAACGAATTAATTACTCATGATGCTAGTTGTTTGGAGTTGTCTCCCAGCAACTGCAGCTCTCAAAACTTCCACCCAGCTCACCCAGTAAACAAACCAGGCTACAACAACTCAGTAATAAAAGTGGAACAAAAGAACTTTTTTTTTTCCTTTTCTTTGTCTTTTTTTGAAGAATTTTGTGATAGGATAGGAGGATAGGATATGAAAATAAAGTATCCACAAGTAGCATTAACCCTCTAACACTGCTTAATTTGGCAATTTATTTTAGACTAAAAAATCTCTTTTTTGGCAGACAAAACTGATATAATTCTCACCAACTTCTTATTCTAACCAGACGTAGCCGTACAAAGAAATTTAAAGAACATACAAGATTACATCAGGCCCATAAACTATGCATTATTGTTATATATATATGTATATAGTTATACAGCATGCATGATACAGCAACATTAGAGCTGTTTCTTATAGTATCCATCTATTCTTTTTTAAACTTGGACAAAAAGGGCAGCTACATTAAAAATGTAGTTAAGAACAAAGTATTATAGATTTTAGCACAAGCAGAGAAAAAAAGGAAAAAAAGAATAATGAATTTTGGGGATTCTTGTTATTGGTAGAAGGGCTCAGTACTTTAAGCATTGTATGGGAAAGAAAGAAAATGTTCAAGGGCGCAGGTTACAAAGTTATGCAGTCTAAAATTTTAATCAAATGAAAAAAAAAAAAAAAAAAAAAAAAAAAAAAAAAAACAAGAGAAGCATTAAACCTGTAAAAACGAATTTCCTCAACAAACCCAAAGCTTGTCTAGGACCAAGTTATGGGCTTTTTCACAAGTTGTTATAATATCAGTAGCCTTCTCAGCAGAAGCTTCCCTTTGCTTGCTTTTCCTCTCTCTCTCCCTCCCTCTCTCTCTCTCTCCTTTTTTTTTTGGGTTTCTGATATTCTTCCCATTTCTATAAAGTTTCATTTCGTATCTCTGTTCTTTATCTAGAGTACTACTTCCTTCCACTCTCACAATTGTTTATTCGAGAACTTTCTCTCCAGTTGAAAACAAGTTCCAGACTAGTGTTCCGATAATGTACAAGGCAACGGCCACCTTGAATACATCATCCCATGAACCTGGAGCAAAGAAAGTCGGGTCATAAATGCAGAACTCCAAACAGAAACTTAAGAGAGAAAACTGATACCACAAGAAATATTATCAGCTTGTCTGAAACTTAAAGCAAAAGAACAGAGAAAAAGTTTCAACTTTTATTATACCTCGTTGGAGTATGAAACCAGTTGCAGCTGTACCAAAGACACCCGCAAGTACTCCAGCTGTATTTGAAAGTCCTAGCAACACTCCCTATAATTGATGTTTGTGAGCTATAAGGAATTCCTAGGGGCGATAGTATTTCATGTATTTATAGGTCGTTAAAAACAGCGTATGTTGAGTTGTAGAAGATAAAAGTGACTCACAGCGTAGCGTGGTCCAATGTCTTGGTGATTGGAATATAGACCGGATTGTGAGAAAGCATCAGATCCCTGTAAAAACAACATTAAGTTCAGTTAGATTTTAAGTTTTGAAACATTACGAGACATGGTAATTTAGTCCTCATATTGAATAACGGTTCTGTAATCATTGTAATAGCAGAACATAGTGATTTCAATTTTTTTTTTCTTAATTTATGTAATTAGCCATTTAACATACTCCTCTCATTATGGTGGTAAAAGAAGTAAAACTCCCAAAATTTTCTCTACCAAGATAATGGGAACCTAGAACAGGTTTGACCATAAAGAAGTGACGCATAAAGATATATATGCCTGTATAGTATTGTGGATTTTACTGCCAAAATTATCTAATTATAATTATACAAGTCACACATGAAAGTAATCTCAGACAAGAAAATAAGACAATTTGTAGCTTTAGGCGCAAACTTATGTAAAGCTTTGCCTTTACCTGACTGCAAGCCATGCATAGTACAGCCATGGCAGGAGTCCTGACATGGCTGAGCTGAGTAAGAAAGAAGGCAGGGCCTAGAAAACCTATTGATTGCATGATCTGCAACAAAAAGAAAATGGCAGCGGAATTAATGTCAAATAAACAAAAAAGAGAGAGACAAGTAATTAGTCGTTGCTATACTGCTCAAATTACGCTTTAAAATTTGATAGTAAAGATTTGTACCGTAATGCTTGTTTCACTTTTAAAAGCGATGAGAATAAGCAACAAACTTAGATAAATTATTGTTGCCAGTGTTACACGAATTTTCTAATTAGTTTTATAATTTTGTTCTAGAATTGTCTGCTAGAGAAATATGACGCAGAACATGGATTTTATTTGGTAAGCCGATTTAGTTTTATAATTATTTCTTCCCAATTATTACCACTTCCTTAAAAATTGGTTTTATTATACATAACTTCATAGTGCATGATCATTATATGAAATTTGCAGCAATAATAATCCTTGCCTTACGGACTGCTGTTATGGAAAGACCTCTGCTCACAAGTGTGTCTGCAATCCAACCTCCTATATTGGCAAATACAGCCATGGTCAACCATGGTAGCACGCAGAGAAGGCCAGATTCGGTGAGGTTAAACTTCAAAACCTGAGCAAGCAACCAACAGTATAGCGGTTAAAAAGTTCTTTTATTAATCAAGGTAGACCATGTTGATGTGCTTCTTTAAGTCGAAACCCACAACCAGCAATTTTTACCAGCTTTGCTAAAACAAATGATTATTTTGTATCATGTACTTCATAAACCTTCCATGTCAACATATAGTGCAGGAATAATAATTAAAGGTAGATGCAGAAAAGCTTATTACACCATTTACAGAAAACCAAGTAGCTTAAGATAGAATTCTGATAAAAGGGCATTGATAAAGGATCTCAATAACATCAAAAAGCTTTCATAGTTCAATTAGGTAAAACATAGCCTGAATATGCACTCATTGGCAAAATCTTTGTGTCGACTATCATTTTGAATTCTAACTGATCATAAGAAGAATCTTTGCAATAGGGCTTACAAATGTCAGGTTGAAAATGCTGAAAAATGTTTTAGAGTTTTGCTGCATGGATTAAAAAAAAAAAATTTAATGCCAGCAGACATGAAATTCTGTTGAAAGTTTTTAAGGATAGAAGCAATCATGTTCCTGCACAAATTTTTTATCCCTGCAGTTTTTTTTTTTTTTTGTTTAAATTTTCATTCAGAAATAAGAAAAAAAAATTCCTGCAGAAGTGCGTCAGTGGTATAGTATTTTCAAATACCTGATTGTAGTATGTAGGCATCCACGTCAAAAGAATAAAGGTCCCCCAATTATGGCAAAAGTGGGAGATAATAAGAGCCCAAACAGGTCCTTTTGATAAAATTAACTTCCATGGAATGACTGAAACAGGTTCCTTGGATACGCTACCCCCCAGGATGAGCTTTTTCTCTTCCTCACCAAGTTCTGGATCTTCTTTTGGCAAGCTATGTGCCTAGGAAGAGACCAGAAATAAGAAATTAGGAAGAGTTGAAGTTTTAAGTTTAATGAAGGGACAGATTTAGTATGCGAAAATTGATCTTATGTTCTCTATACGAACCACGCCTAACATGTTAAAGTAATCATTCCCATCTCAAATTATCACCCAATAATATGCTGACAACCAGGAGAGAAAGCAGTTGCTTCAAATTTGTTAGTCACTGCACTATTTTATCCAGGGATGCTACTGTTCAAAATATTCCAATGCCATAGATCAAAAGAAGCAAGAACATACTTTGCTTAGCCATAAGGCAAACCAGATACTTCCAAGGGAGCCAAAAGAGTAAAACACAGATGACCATCCAAATTTGTGGATTAGAACAGGGGAAACAGCCAACCCAGTGACGGAACCCAGATACATGCCACTGTACACAAGCGCTAAAGATCTGCTTCTCTCTGAGACTGGGATCCACTTAGATAGTATGTTATTCATAGCAGGCATGGCAACACCCTGTAAGAACAAAGAAGGTTACCATTCATGATACAGCAATGGACTTGCAAAGATAAGTCATATACAAGACAAAGTGTCCAAACAACATAAACTCCAGAAGCGGCAATATAGTCTTACAATATATCCTTTAAAAAAAAAGTGTTACGATATTGAAATCTACAAGTTAAAATGATCATCTCACATACATGTATCATAAGTCATAACCAGTGCTAAATTCAGATCATTCTATCTTGTTCTCGCCTGTTCTTCCATCTGGATAAAATTTGTCTGTTGTACCATAAACAAGTCTAATGTTGGTGTATCATTTTCATCAAACAATGACATAAACGAAGAGCAAATGTTCTTAACATGCACACGAGCTTCAAATTTGTTCACAAGTAGGCTAGTCAAAAAGCATAACCATCCAAGAAGAATAGAAGAGACCTACCTCGCCAATCCCCATGAAGGCACGCATAACAAGCAGAAAAGGAAGCCCAATTCTTGCAGCAATAGGCGTCAAAACTGTTGCTATTGACCACCAGACAACTCCAAAACCTAATACTAGTTTCCCACCAATTTTATCTGCCCAAATGCCTCCAAGAATCTACAAGCCAGACAAATTATATCATTGTTAAGGTTGAAATGAAAAGATTGGAAATGCAATTTTAAATTTTAACTTTGGTGAGATTAAGGATGCTTGTGTATATAGTATCACTAAAAGGATTGCAATTATAAGTTAAAGCATATACATCGCATTTTTTTACAACCATATAGCAGCAGAAGCGGGACTAATTGCATGCAACTGTACCAATAAGGAGATCAACCACTAAATGCAAAAATACTTTCAAGTGTTGCTAGATATGGTAATTGGTAAATGTTTTGAGCTAAAACCTGGGTAAGTAGATAACCCCAGAAAAAAGAGGATTGAATCAGGCCAACTGTTGCGCTGTTCCAATTAAATTCCTTAGACATGGGAAGTATCGCGATGCTCATATTCACCTACAATAAATATAAAAATTAGTAAGACTTCAAAATATATAACGTAACAGAGATAGCAAAGCTATTAGCATACTATTAAGTGTTTATTCACGAATGATATTTTCATCAAGCTTATCGAGTAAGAAAAGTCAACTTTTTTATTTTTGTTTTGCTGAATAAGAAGAGGTATATTAACATGAATATGAACTGATTAACACAAACTGAGGCACATTACAAATAACTTCTATCAAGTACTTAAAGATAAACTAATTGCTGAATAGCCCAAAAATGCGACAGAGACAGAATAATGGTCTAGATGAAATGCAAAATACTCACACGGTCCATGTTGCACAATAAGAATGCTGTGAAACAGAGGAGTACAATCACCCAACGCTTGGGAAATTGCTGCCACCAAGGAGATGCTTTTGGTAAATCGCCTTCAACCAAAACAGCTTCACCCGGCCCTTCAATCACTGGCAGTGCGTCAACTTTTGCCTCCGTTATATCATACTCCTCAGACTTGTAGTAAGCACGGGTCTTCTTGGTCTTAACATTCTTAGACTTATGAAACTGTCCATTTCCTATATTAAACCTGTCCAACACTTTGAACTGACACCAACTCATACAAGAGGGATTTGAAGAAAGATAGCAGTCACATTTCACTCTCGTTCTTTGCCTGGGAATGTTGCTGCTACACCTTTTACCAGATTGCAGTGACATGAATGAAGGGCTGTCATTTTCATGGAAAACTCTTGACTTCACTTGGTTCTTTTCTGAAGCGCCAATAGCATGAAAAACTCTACCATACGTGCATCTAGCTCTAGAACCATTAATCCTTGGAGTCCATAAATTGACTAAGCGCTCCACTCTCTGATGTGAAACTGCTTGTTTTGTTGTACAGACTTTTCCTGCCATTAACAAATCATTAATGGACAGATTCGACTCAAAAACATAGAAATGCGAGGAACCATGACAAGAGGATCATAATTTCCCACGTGTGTGCGTGTGTGTGTAGAAGGCAGCATAAATGCCCAAGTAAATTCAACAATTCAATCTTTCATTAAAATATGCTCAACTTTCTGAGATCTGTAATTCAACTATACAAATATACAGAGGAAAAAAAAAAAACCAATAACGAGTAGTTTGTATAAATGCAAAAAAGATTTATCTCAGATGCAATACTTAGAATTGCAAGTAAACATACCCCTCACATGCAATATTTTTATTATTCCAAAGAAAGGAAACTCTTCTGGCATTCTGTACACATTATAACTCAAAAGTACATTGAACATGTTGCTAAAACAGGAAAATGAAAGTTCATATCATTAACTCCAGAAACCATATAAGTGATAATCGAAGCTTTCAACCTGCTGGTCTAATCTTCTTAGAATCACAATGTAAGATTCCTCAAGCAATAAATCCATCTTCGCTTTAATTATTATTATAATTTTTTAATAAAAATTTTGCGGGGGAGTTACACGCAAAAACGAAATCCAAATCCTTTCATCTTTGAGAAAGCAGCTCAAAAATAAACAACAGAGAGAGAGAGAGAGAGAGAGAATGCAAACAGAGATAAAGAACCGCATTCACTGAAAGTTTCTCACTGATTACCACAAACAGAAACTTTCCGGGAAAATTCAGCAAGGGAGACAAATTCTCATTAAAATTTACACAACGCAACAAATAAAAAAATACAAAAATTTACAAAAGATAGTAATCAAAGAACATACATGAGCAAACTCTTTAAGAAGAAAACAGAGATTTTACGAAATGTACCTTGTATCCAGAACAAACGGTAAAATTACACACACAAAAAAAAAAATGTTAAACAAAAACATGAAATGAAATTCGGATAATGCTAGAATGATGTTAATTGTACCTGAGCCGACAAAAGAACCGAAATTCCTGTTCGAAATCAAACCACCGATAGCCATTTTCGTTTGGCACCAAAGAAGACCAAGCTGAATATTGAACTGAAGAAACCTCCAGAAGCTACTTATACAGCTTCAGAGTCCATTACCTAAACTCGTATTCCTCGAATACGACGCCGTTTTTCCGCTCAATTCTCCGTAATCTCTCCTCTCTCTCTCTCTCCCTCTCTCTCTTCTGTGTGTCAGAGAGACCAGAGGGGATAACCAAAGGCTTTTCTGCTTTCAAATTTTGGTCTCAGAATTTTTTTTTTTCTTTTATTTTTGTTCGTTTATTTATTTTCAGATTTTTTTATATTATTTTTAGGAAAAGCGGGAGGAAAATCCTAGTGGCGTTGAAACCAATGAGAGGAGCGCTGAGAGAACGCCACGTGGCTCGTCATCTTTGTGAATTCGTGAGGCTCTTAACCAAATGAGGACAAAAAGATCGGAATACCCCTCCATGTTAGGCGTAATTACCGTGAACTCAGTTGGATAGTGCTGGTAAATTTGGACTGAACTATGGGTGTTTAGGGTAAAAGGCGAGCGAATCTTAACCGTCGAAGGCGTTTCCGTTCTTTCAACACCGTCAACGTTTCAATCGGAAAGCGACCGGCGAAAACTGACCGAAAAAGCGTGGGGGAAAAAACAAAGTGCGAGGCCTTTTTTTTAATTTAATTTTTATTATTATTTTATCTATTATCTAATTTCTTTAATTATTTTGTAACCGCATATTTTTAAACCGACGTGGAATATCCTTGTACGCAGCAAGTGGAAAGTTGTGTTTATTTTCTTCTGGGCAATTGGGCTTTGTCATTGTGCACGTAAACGCCTCGGCTTTCTCGGTTAGACTTGCGTTTTACCTTTCGTTTGGCAAGAAGGAAAGAAGGAAAGAAAACAGGAGCAAAAGGAAATTTATAAAAGATAGAAAATACTTTAGTTTTTTCCATTAGTTTTTAGGTATAATAAGAAAGAAAGGAGATCAATTTATCTTTATTTGTTTGGTATTAAAAATAAAACTAAAATGATGAAAAAATTATAATCGATACAATTACTTTTTGTTACCTAAATATTTTTTATCATATTTTCAAGAATCTAGTATAAATCTCCCAAGATATAAAAATCTTTTTAATAAAACTCTTAATCTATGTTGCAAAGGAAGAGTTAATTCTGAATAGGATTAGTATTTTCTTTATCTATGTTAATCTTGTGAACAATAAAGCCCAAAAATTTTCCGGCACTTACTCCAGTTGCAGACTTGATGGGCTTTTTTTGTAAGTTGTACTTGTGATATCTCTCAAAAACTTTCTTCAAATCTCTGAGATGATCACTTCCCTTCTGCGAGATGACGATAATATGACCAACATAATCTTCTATACACTCATGATCATGTCATGAAATATAGCCATCATGGCTCGTTGATAAGTGGCACCTGCAGTTTTTAGTTTGAACAACATTGTTGTATGGTAAAAATTTTCGAAGAGTTTGGAAGACCATTTTTCAGCATCTTTTGGTCCCATTCGTATTTGATCATAACCATTGAAATTGTCCATCAAAGAAAACATTTTGCGTCCTACAATAGCATCTGTAAGAGCATGTAAGTTTGGTAAGGGGAACTCGTCTTTTTGGACATGCTTTATACGTTGGAAAAATCAATTCGGTGACGCAACGAAATTTTAAAATTTTTATTTAATCATCAGAAAATTAACTCATGATATTACAAATAATAAATTAAATCTAATTTAACATACCAATTGGAGGCTAGAAATGACACTTTTGAATGAGTAATTCTTCAAGAATGAATTTCTACCGTCAGATCTTTAATGCCATTTTCTTCCTTCAAATCGTTGTGTGTTTGGCACAACTTAGCAAATCTCCACCACAACTACATTTCTTCCAACCACTTAAGTACCAAGGAACTAGGATTACAAAGACGAGTAATCTGCATTCTATTCTCTAATTTTGTACTTAGGAGTCTAAGAATGAATAAAGACCCCATGTTTGTATTTATAGAAAAATGAGGGAGAACCAAAAGTCTATCAGAATGCGGAGATAAATTGTTCTCATTCCTCATTTGATGAACACGCTACACAGAGGGAGATTGCCTTGTGCCTATGCATGCATATGCAGA
This sequence comes from Artocarpus hirsutus, assembly GCA_946598075.1. Classification (NCBI taxonomy): domain Eukaryota; kingdom Viridiplantae; phylum Streptophyta; class Magnoliopsida; order Rosales; family Moraceae; genus Artocarpus; species Artocarpus hirsutus. Next base: position 85,079 of record CAMOHE010051024.1, read on the forward strand.
GGAATTCAAAAATTCTAGCCAATCATTGTATAGGGTTCTATAATTATCTCCATCAAACAATTTAATTTAAATTAGAATTCCATTATTTAAAGTAATAATCTAATTAAAATAACTGCAAATAATTATTCATTATCTATAATTCAAATTCTACTAAGATTTAAATTAATTATTAAATACTAAAATTAAATAATTAATTATCTAAAATCTCAATTACCAATTTGAATAATTTTTTTCTAGTATTAATTAAATAACTGATTCTTTCAAAAAGATACAGATATAGGCACCACATGCAGTAGGCATGTGCCTACTCCCAGTCCAATCGAACTGTGTCTCATGTGTCCCGTCAGGCCCAGTGGCCCAATTCGTGTATACTTCTATCTTACCTGTGATAATTTATATTTGCTCAATCTATCATTAAAAGAATGTGTGAGCTCGTATTGGGACCCGATGGGTATATTATTCACATAATAACAAATAAATTAATCCCCAATTAATAATCCGTTTAATTATTAACTTCAATATCACCTCACTATAGACCCGAAGTTGCATTCTTTTTAATAAACCATATCACGAGACTTCTAAAATATATGTCTTTTCCATGACCTCTCATATTATTTGTTTTCCTTTAAGTTATCTATAATTAGATGAAAGACTTAGTTTCGTTTTATTTTCTGATTATTTTATCTTCAAGTTCTATTATTTTACTATTAGAAAATTTAATCCTTTTGTAACACATACAAACCGAACATCATTTGGTTGCCATATGTATCTAAATAACTAAGGCCTCGCTATATTTTTCAATATCTAAATTATGCCTTTAAAAGGATAACATTGACTCTTTGTTAAAGAGTTATGGATTCCGTGTCTACCGACTATGCTCTCATCGAATATAAGTTGCATCTCCAATATACCAACAATGGAGCTTTTATTCATTAAAACTCCTGCCTTTAGCATAACAAAAGATACAACCTATAAACATGGTATCATCAATCCATTTTAGGATTATGCTGATACATTAATGATTATCAAGGAGAATTGATTTAAGTGAAGCAGAATTGTTATTAAATCAATTCAACTTTAGATCTAGTCTGATGTGCAACCAACATTAGGTCTATCACATCAATGTGCTATGATGGAGTCTATCCACTCCAATAGTCAAGTTAAACTACCTTTCCAATTTAATGTAGATCCCTATTACAGTCTTATCATGTACCGAGTGCCTAACTTTACACATAGACTACGGACTATATAATTTAGAGTATTAATCTCAGAATCAGATCTTTCCGTATATAAACACCATATATGCGTAATTTCAAGATTTGGTCATAATAGTCATACATCACATGATTGCTAATATACAATCATTAACATGAAAGTAATTTGAGGACCATTACTAGTAGATGAAAGATTTATATTATCATTTATTTTACCAAAAATTTCATAAATACTATTAAAGCATTTATTCCTTACAGTATTTCAAAAATGTCATAAATACTATTAAAGCATTTATTCCTTACAGTATCAATCCTAACAATCTCACACTTACCTTAAACGAGTAAATATGACATATTGTGCATCCCTATGCTTTCCATAAAACCCCTGATTGCCAAGGTTATAGTAAAAGAATATACAAAATTGTCCTTAGACTCTAATTAATATATCTATCACACTACACTATACAAAGCTTCCAATAATATGATACTTCTTATTAGATACTCTTACTCTTCTTGTGGTATCTTGAATCTATGATATTATCTATAGTCACAGTATTCTGCAATACAAAACTCTATGTTTACTTATACCATAGACTATCTCAAGTTCTCCATGAAAAGTTCATAAGCCACACAATTTTCTTGGACACCTCAATGGCAACCATGTATTCAGTCTCTATAGTAAAATCATCAATACAAGATTGTTTGATAAAACTCCCACTATGAGTCCACTTCTTAAAGTAAAATAGATCCCAAAGCTGATTCTCTTAAATCCTAATTTGACTGAAAGTCAAAATCCATGTATCTTACAAGTGTTAGGTCTTCTCTAGATTATACTAACATATAATTCCTCATTCTCCTAAGATACTTAAGTTTTATGCTTCATTGCATGCTAATATTTTGGTCTAGGATTTGACCAATATTAACTTATCATATTAATCGCATAACAAATATCTAATCTTGTATTAAGCATAATATATATGAGATTCCCATTGTCTAAGCATGAGAGATTATTTCTATATATTCTCTTTCTTTTGATGTTTGAAAACAATCATCCCTAAAAAAAGTGATTCCATACCAAATAAGCTAAGAACGTTTCTTGAAATCTTGCGTTGTAAACCTCTCTAAAACTTTATTCATGTGCATAATTTTGATATAAAGCTATTATTTTGTTCTTACTGTTGCTAAACAGTTGAATTCTAGAACACAATTAGTTTTCTCAAATTCTTTAAGTCAAATTGTTTAGATAACCAAACTTTGACCAATGACATTATACTTACATCATTTCCAATGAGTATAATGTCATCCACACATAGTACCAGAAAATCACCTTCCAATCCTTAATGCGTTTATAATGCACGTTCATCAAGATTTTGCTTGAACCTATATGATTTAACCACCTGATCAAATCTTGTGTTCCAGGATCAACAAGTATGCTTTAGTCTATCAATTGACTTAAGCAAGTTGCAAACATCATCCCCTTAGCCCCTTGCCTTGAACCCATTTACTTGTACCAAATAGATACTCTTCTCAAGACTGTCATGCAATCTTGACATTCATTTGCCTATCTCGTGGTTTAGATACCCAACAATGGATAAGAGTGTACAGATAGACTTTAGATTGCTACAAGTGAGAAACTCTCATCGTAGTCGATGTTCCCCTTTCTACATATATCCCTTTGCTACAAGTCTAGTCTTAAAGAGTTTCACCTTTCTATCTGCTCCTCTTTTCCTCTTGTAGATCCCTACCCCTAAAGACTAACACCCTCTAGGTGTTTTTACAAGTTTTTAGACTTGATTAGAATCCATAAATTCAATTTTCATGGCTCTTTGTCAGAGTTGTCTATCAACATCCTCATAGTTTTGCCATATCAAGTAAGATCACTGCCAGATTCAACAACCTCAGCCTAAAGGATTTACTTTGATTCCTAGCGAGTTGATAAACAACTCTTCTACTACGATAAGGCTTCTTAAATTGTTGATTTTAATTAGGTTTATCTATCATGATTGGAGTACCTTCCACATCCATAACCTCAAACTAAATTAATCAGTCCTTAACACCTCAAGCATTAAATTGCTTCGTAGTTTAAAGTCCTGCATGTAACTTTCCCCAAGAAATATTATATGTGTGGAAACCAAGACTTTATTTTCCTTGGAATATCCTTCTTTTATCCCTTTACGATATCCGACAAAGATGCAAACTTCTAAATGAAATTCTTGTTAGATAAGGTGCGCTAAGAATTAAATAATGTATTGTGTTTTAAGACATTTAATCAGTAAAGAGTTCAATATTTATTTCACATATCAAATATGTCCCCTTTATGTTCATTTATTTTGAATGTATGATAAGCAAACAAAAATCTAAAATTGTCAATTTGAACTTTTTAAGATTATGTATATGATAGACAAATTTTGCATAAGGCATGAATCTTAAAATGATGGTTTAAATACACGAGGTCCGTAATCGAGTAAATAAAGTTGGGCATTTTTTCATGTTAAGATTATTATGTTGTCTACATCTCTAATAAGAGATGACTTGTCTTGGTTATCAGAGTGGGACTCTATGAGCAGAGACATTGTTTTATTATCATTAGTGATGATATATTAGATCAAGACTAAGAATGAATTAACTTAGTTAATAATTTCATTTAAATAAATCAATTCACTTTAAATAATCATGTGTTACATCTTAGTCTTGAAATGAACCAATGGGTTTGTATTCTTAACTTAGGTCTTTTGATATACTAAAGGTGTAATGCTCAATTAACTCACAATTAGCCACTAATAAGCTTTTTGCATATATATGCATTTAGCCAAGTAAAAGACGCTATAGTGTAAAGCACTCACATGCTACAGTATTTTAAATAAAAAAATTGGTTATAACCATACTTGTCAAACATTATAAACATTTCTTAAAAGAATGAAATGAAATAATATCTACCATCTTAACCAGATAAGCCTAATTATGCTTTTGTCTAGTTAAGATAGAAGGTGTTACAGTTTTTTTAGTTCCATATAATTTATATTTTTTAACATATATTTTATTAATTATATATATATATATATATTCGTACAGGTCTGCATTAGCAGACCTATAAATCACACTCCTTGGGCCTTTATTTTTCCACCGTGGGCCAGAACTACTAGCCCACTGCTTTCTGGCAATGCCCCTTTAAGCGCTGCTTCCTTATAACTCTCGTGGCCTAATTGGCCACAGATTTTTATAGTTACGTGGGATCTAATGATCCCCTTCAGTGCATTTATAGGTAGTGAAGAAAAAAAATTTTCTACAATCCTTTAATGATTCCAGACCATTAAACTGTAGGGTGTGTAATTCCTTCAACTATATATATATATATACCTAGAAAATTGCAGAAAAAATTCAAAAAATAAATTGTAAAATTTTTAATGGAATGCTTCATCTTCATAATCCATCTTAATAAAATTTAAATTACATAGAAACTCTAAACTGTTTTCAATTTACATAAATTATAAAAAAGAAATAATTAATATACCTCTATGCAGATTAATTCACATATACAAACCCTAGAGTCCCAACTCTCTAAAATATTAATTCAATGCATAAGTAGTGAAAATTAGATCACATAATTTATGTCTATAATGTAATCATGAGTTGGCTATGATGCTAGTTGTTCAAAAATTCGTTTTGATCACACAATGAAATTTTAAAATTTTATTTAAGTGGAATTTTAAAATTTTTATTTAATCACTAGGAAATAAACTCATGTTGCTATACACAATAATTCTTCTAATTTAACGTACTAGTAATGTTTCCAGAAACAACACTTTTGAATGAGCAATTCTTGAATAACTAACTTTTACCGTCAGATCTTTAATGCAATTCTCTTATTTCAGATCGTTTTGTGTGTAGGCACAACTTAGCAAATCTCCACCACAACTATACTCCTTCTTACCTCTTAAGTGCTGAGAAACTATGATTACTAAAGATGAGTAATCTCAGTTCTATTCTCTAATTTTGCAGTTAGGCAATCCTAGGTCTAAATTTATAGAAATATGAAGGAGTATCAAAAGTCTATTAGAATTAAAAGATAAATTTTTCTTTCCCTCTTCATCTGATAAATATTCACATAAAAGGAGATTCCCTCTGCTTATACATGCCTATTACATGTAGAGGAATTCAAGAGTTTCAGCTAATCATAGTGCAGGTTTTTGTTTTTATATATATCATTCAAGATAATTCTACTTCAAAAAATTTAATTTAAATTAGAATTCTAATATTTAAAATAATAATCTAATTTAAATAATCATAAATAATTATCCATTATCTATAATTCAAATTCTACTAGGATTTTACATAATTGTTTAACACCAAATTTAAATAATTAATTATCAAAAAGCTCAATTACCAATTTGAATAATTATTTTTTAGAATTAATTAAATAATTAATTCTTTCAAAAAAATTCAGATATAGGCACCACCTGCAGTAGGATTACGCCTACTCCCAATCCAATTGGATTATGTCTCACGCATCTCGTTAGGCCTAGTAACATGACTCACGTAGACTTTTGCCTTACCGGTGGTAATCTATTGGAAAATGCATTCTTTTTGTAACACATACAAATAGAATATCATTTGATTACCACATGCATCTAGATGACCGAGGTCTTGTTATATTTTCTAGTACCTAAATAATGCCTTTAAAAGGATAACATTGACTTTTTGTTAGAGAGTTATAGATTCCGTGTATGTAAATTATGCTATCATTAAATATAGGTTGCATCTTCAACATACACACAATGAAACCTTCATTCATTGAAACTCCTACCCTTGCCATATCAAAAGATACAAGCTATAAATATAGAGTCATAAATCCACTTCAAGATTAAGATGACACATAAATGATTATCAAAGAGAATTGATTTAAGTGAATTGGAATTATTATTAAATGAATTCAATTTCAGGTCCAGTCTGGTGTACGACCACTATTAGGTTTACCACACCAATGTATTTGCTATAGAGTCAATCCACTCTAGCAACCAAGATAAACCAACTTCCCAATCAGACATAGATCCCTATTATAATATTTTCATGTATAGAATATCTAACTCTACACATGGAGTGCAGGCTATATAATTTAGATTATTAATCTCATAATCGGATCCTTTTGCATATAAACTCCATATATATCCAATTCCAAGATTTGGTTCTTATAGTCACAGATCACGTGTTTGCTAATATACAATTGTTAATATGAAAGTAATATAAGGACCGCTACAATATATGAAATATACATATTATTATTTATCTTACCAAAAATATCATAAATACTGTTAAAGTATTTATTTCTTAGGCACCAATCCTAATATTATTAAGGTCCCTATAATCGACATAGCACTTTATTTGCTCATTTTTTTTATTAAATTGGGTGATTATTATCTTGACACTAATTTTTTCATCCATCGTAAAATACTATTTTTTAAGGGATAAAATACTATTTTAAACAAATGTACAACTAAAATAATCTCAACAAATTTCGAAGCCTTAAAGTTTTTTCTTTTTTTCAAAATACTGAAATGAATAAATATTCTATCAGAATTAAAGGTCCAAATATACAGCAACAGTTATTAAAGGTTCTAAATGTAATCGCCGAGAAAAAAAAACATAATAAAAAAAAAAACACAATGATTGATTCATACTAATGGTATCTCGAAACCTTGATCGTCGTTTCTAAGACCAGCGTCATCGTGCAATTCTCTCACTCGAATTCAAACCAAAGTAGAAAAAAAAAATAGATAAATTTCATCAAATGTTCTCTTAAAATAAATAGTGGCAGATTTGATTATAAGAAAGCATAGTCAAATTGTAATTAAAAAAAAAGAATGGGTTCTTAATTAGGCTTTATTATCTTGAAAAACAAGACAACGTGTAGCAATTAGAGAAGATAAAAAATGTAAAAGAGAGTGACATTTAAAACCTCCTAACATCTCAAAACTATATGTTGTCAAATATTTACCCCTATCCATAGACAGAACGACATAATTCATAAATATATTTGTAAAACTTGAAAAGCTTGTTCTTCAGCAGTGTAAAGATGAACACTATTTACAGCTCACAATGAAAAAAAACACAAAACACAACCAAAAAAAAAAAAAATACGGCAAGCATGTAGGATAAAGGGCATAAAAAAACTTAAGGGGGGAAGATCCAAAAAAACAAAAACATAAACAGATTTTTTAGTTATTTTTTTATTTTTCCCTTCATTAACAAAATCCCAAAAATAGATTAAACAATACCAATCATAATTCTGATTCCACAAATACCCCTCCCTAAACCCCCTACAAAGACAAAACTACCCTCACACATCACCAAAATGTCACTTCTTATACATAGACTCCACCTTCCCATCATTCCCTCCAAGCAACATATACTTGTCCTTCCTAGTCAATCCAGTGCACTCGAACCCTAGCGTATCCCCCAACACCTTCTGCACATGATTAGCTACCTCGATCGCCGACTTCCCTCCGGCCTTGCACGACATCTCCTCTGGCAACCGGTCGAGGAACGTCACCTCGTAGACCGGCCTCGGGTTCATGAAGAAGAAGTAAGGGTCCCAAAACTTGACACCCCTCACGGTGGTGCCATAAAACATGCTCTGCCTACAGTTGACAGCCACGGGGACAATCCTATCGCTCATTTCGGCGAACAAAGCGCTGAATCGGAGCAAATAAGGCTCGCGACAAGTGGTTCCCTCGGGGCAGACGACGAGGTCGCCCTTCTGGAGGAGGTCGGCGATGCGTCGGGCATCAGCTTCACGGTCGCGGGTGAGGGCAATGGCAGGGATGGGGGAGAGGAAGCGGGAAAGGCGGCTGACGCTGTAGGTGACGGTGGAGACCTTGCGGCCGAGGGCAATGGCGGTGACAATGGGGTCAAGGGCGGTGCGGTGGTTGCAGACGTAGAGATTGCCGGGGGTCCCCAGGGAAGGGGGCGGGGGGCGGTGACCGCGGATGACGAGCTTGATGCCGAGCATGGCGTAGGTGTAGGGGACAATGCGTTCTGGGAGAGGGAGGTTGATGTAGACGCGGAGAATGCAGAGGATGAAGCCGAAGGGGAGCCAGAGGTAGGTGAGGATGGCGTTGAGAGGGTCCGGCCGCTGCACAAAGCGGCCGTCGTGGAAGATTATGCGCGATTTTAGGCAGTCTGTGGGGAAGGGTTGGGCGGACTTGCTTGGAGGCACCATGTAGCCCTCCTGCATGTCATTGCATGAAAAAGATAATAGTTAGTGGGATGTGATTTCTTTCTCTTCTCTATCTCTGTTTTTTTTTTTTTTTTCAAGGGGATGTGAATGTAATAACAATAATAGTGTAGTAGTAGTGGTGATAGTAATTATCGGATTGTGATTTTTTATTTTTCTGTTTCTGTTTTATGAGATTTCAAAATATAATAATAATGGAAAATCTATTTTAAAGTAAGGGAAAAAAAAGCCAACCTATAAGCGTAAAAAACTGTAGCGAGATTCCCATCAACTCTATTCACAGCTCTCTATAATTTCAATAATAGTAACCTTTTTTTTTTTGGGGAAAGATTCAATAATAATAAGAAACTTAGTTCACAAGGGTGTGTTTTTTTGGGTTAATCATTCTTCCTTCTAAGCAATTATTTCTTTGTTTTTCTCTTTAAGCAGATCAATCATTTCTACGGACTACGGTTCACGCTAGAAGTCATAGAGATCTCTCTCCTCAAGGTCAAAGCACGCAGGGTGAGAAAAGGCAATAACATCTATAGATGAAGACAATAATAGAGGACGACAATTTGAAAAACGACAGTAATATAGCTAAACGACACGGACGGGTAAACAAAAACAAACGACAAGAAGTTGAAAACGCAAATAACGTAGTAAATGATAAGGAATTTAACATGTTCATAACCTTAATCATATTTTGATGAACTTAGTTTGTATATAGCAAAAAAATGAGTTCAACATTAACGTATGTGAGGGCGTTATACTCTAACACTAAAGCATGTGAAAGCTTTACACTTCAAATTGTTTGGAGGTTGAAGTCATCTCCTAAACACACAATTAAGTCTCTCATTAAGCTTACAATCATCAACTATAAAGAATTAATAATTGTGACGCTGAAAAGACCATAGCCTTGACATTTTCCAATAAGAAAAGAGAATTTCAAAATTGGGTTTTGATTTAAATCACCCTATCATATTCGGTCACCCCAACTAACAAGTTCTATGTTTATGTCTCTTTCTAGTATCTTAATTTATTTCGGAAATCAGATTTCCCATCTAATGCCTTATTTTCAAAACTTTTCAACTATATGGATGGAGTATAGTTGTAGTAATAATGACCGCAAACATCTTTAAAACCTATCGGGAGTATAGGACATTAAATGCGTGAAGTTATTTTTAAGACAATGTGCCCGACACTTTTTTATTGTTTTCTTTTGAAACAGGATAGTACAAGACATCTATCAATTAAAATCTTAAATGCCAAAAATAAATCCTCGAATGGACCACCTAATCTTTTAGCTGGAATGCAGTTGGCGGTTGTTAAGGCAATGGGTACCGTGGGGCCCAAACCTCTAAGCAATGCCTCCACGAAGCTGCACTTAACGTCTGTTTGTGATTTCAACTTTTTTTGAGTTTGAGAAAAAAATTTGAAAAATATGATTTATAACCTTTTTTTTTTTTTTATTAGTTGGTTCTAACTAACTTTTAAGTTAGAGATAGTGTAAAGCTGTCACATGTTAAAATAAAAGCAAAAAAATTGCTACAGTATAAAGCTTTCATATGATACAATATTTACAATTCTAAACAATAGTTTTAACTACTATGCCAAACATTCTATTAAACTAAAATCTGAATTGATGTTTAGATAAATGATTGATTTAAGTTTGAAAAAAGAATAAAATCTGGAACTATGTTTAGATATATATTGAGGAAATAAAATTTTGAGTGTAGTGAGAAAAATGGGTTCAAAACTAAACTAAGAATGAGTTTGAAAACCTTGAAAATAGGGTGAGCTTGATTCCAAAAATTTAACACTTTTTGATTCAACAAGTCTAATAAAAGGTTAAAAACATGCTAAATTTTTTTTGCCAAACGCCCTCTCGTCTGAGTTTTTGAGTTCAAACTATATGAGACGTTGAAATATACAGCCTCTAAGATTTTCATCTTTTTCTTTCTTTTCTTTTTTACCCTAATTTTTACTTCAAAGTATATACAGCTCAGAAATTAGTATTCTTCTTTTTCCATCTTTCCTTTTTTACATTTTTTTTTAACCGGGTGGGGACTTGATCTCCTCACCTTTAGATGAAGTTGACGTGGTTTTACTCTTAAGCTATACCTACAACTACTATTTTTTTATTTTTTAATTAGCCTGAAGGAGAAAAAAATTAGTAAAGATTGGTTTAAAACCTAAACAAAAACTAAATCTCTTATGAAGTCCAAAAATAAAAGTCCTTTAATAAAAAAATGGAAAATCTTAACCATTAATAGAAATGCATAAATTAAATAATAAAAAAATAAAATTACCAACCTATGAGACTATAAAATGGACAAGGGCTATATTTGATTTTCGGGGCAGAAATGAGAGAACAACTCGTTTCGCTGCAAGATCTTATTACCAAAAGTGTCTTAAAAAAGTGAAAAGAAAAAAAAAAAGAAGCTAAAAACATCTTCTATCTCTATGCTTTAATAGAATATATGTATCATTTTCAACATAAAAAATATAAAGGTTATAAGTGAGATCCCACAATCCTCACCTAAAACACTCCTTGGACCATTAGACCAAAGAGTCTTGCAAGTATTTCTGAACATGTTTTGCGTGGAAAATAATTTTGTGGGTATGTTTTTAACCAATAAATAATTATACTTCTGGCTAGAACTTATGAAAGAAAAACTGAATTTTTAAGTATTTTCTGAATATTTTGGTGCTCTGGAAATTAAATAATTCTGTAGATATGTAGCGTTACAAACTTCAGATGAACATTAAGAATGAAGTTTGTCATCTATAATTGGAAAAATAAATATTAAAGTTACGTGTTATAGCTTAAAAGTCCATTATTCTTTAACTGATTGAAGAAAAGAATATCATTGCAGAAAGGAATGAAAGATACCTTGCACATGGACATGAAATCGTGGTCGGACTTGCGGTCTCCAATGCCGATGTCCGGCGATTCGTCACCAAACTCCTTAAGAAGAGCCAGCCTCTTCCATTTTCCGACCAACACGCCGGGATTCTTCACGAATCCGGTAGCCTTCTTCGTCTTCGGATTGACCTCGATCTCCGTCCCGATGACCTTGTCCCCACCGAGGAAGTCTTTCACGAACGGCTCCACCATCAGCGTCGGGTTCGCCGTCACCACCACCTTCCTCCCGCATTTCTCGAACACCTCGTAGCTCTCCTTCCTCACATCCGCTGCATAAAACCTAATAAATGAAATTGTTATAGAGCTACGTAAATTCTTGTGTTATCACCAAATATTGTCGCGTCAAATTAAAATTAATATGTAAATTTGTGATTGGTTAGAACAACTATTGTGCATACCTCGGCAAAACAGCACGGGAAACGAGCTCAATGTCGCGGATCTTGATGCCGGAGAAGGAAACGAAGATGAGGATTTGGATTCCGAGGGCTTCGGAGACGAAGAGGTAGGCGAAGATGATGATGGGGAGGGAGAGGAGGAGGATGAAGCCTCGGAGGAGGCTGCCGGCTTCGACGGCGACGAGCATGAAGTAAGGGAAGGAGCTCTTGGAGATCAGGAGCGTGCCGTCCAGATCCGCCGCTATGGACCCGTACGACGTCGTTCCGCCGCTGCCGCACTTCGTGATTGGCGGGAAGCTTCGGCCGGTTTGTTTCGCCGGCGACATGGCTGGGCCAGGACGAAACGAAACGTTTTTTTCCCTTTCTTTTATAATCTCTCTCCCAAAAAAATGAAAAGTGAAAAAAAAAAAAAAAGGCGTTACTTTGGATGAGTGGGAAGGGAGGACTGGAGAGTGGTGCGTGGGGGAGGGAACGTTGAGGGGATTAAATGTGGAGTTTGAGGATTTCAAAATTACGAAAATGGGTCTTTAAGCTTTTTCAGAATTTCATGCTTTTGCACTGTCATTGGCCGTATTTCGGACAAAATGACTAATCTGCCCAATTAAGATTTTTTTATTTTTATTTATTTTTTCTCCCGAGAAGTCAAGTGCATCAAAATTATCATTTAGGGGACTAATTGTGTGTTCAATTACTTTTCTTTTTTTTAAGCTTTTTTGGAAAATAAAGTTAGGATTAATCTTCTGGTTAAATTTATGTTTTCTTTCAATGGACTTATAAATACGAACATGACTAATTAATAATGTTCATTGATTGTCACCAAAAACTCACTGCTCAAAATTTTGTGTATATAGATAAAAATAACAGTAATATATATATATATATATATTTTAGTATATGACTTTACGTCTCTATGTGCTATCAATGCATAACTCTAGAACGTGAAATTATTGGACTCTTTTTATCCAAAAAAAGAAAAGTAAAAAAAAAAAATTATGAGACTCCAACCTTGGGCAGCCTATAGAATTTAATTTCTGCGATACAAATTTTACAATTTATTTCAAAAAACATAATGTCAAACATTACAGCAACGTTGAACTATTGATCTTAATTTAATTTCCACTTGAGCATCACGAGCATATAATTTTAAATTGACTAAAATACTAATAGATTTCATTTTTTTTTTTGTTGAATAACCAAATGTACTAACCGTTTGGAACTGCATAAATGGTTTGAAAAAATATTAACAATTAATGGAGTATTTTATTTATCGTAATTACTCAAAATTCTCTCAGAATTTTTTTTTTGTACATGTTTATTTTAAAGACAAAAGGTCCAATAAAATCCATCATAAATCACCCTTTCCTGAAATTCTCCTACATGATGTAAAACTATTATTTTTCTTTCGTTTCTTTTTCTCAGACCAAGGAAAACCTAATACAAAAAGAGGAGGTTGAGTGTTAGAAGTTGAATAACCTAATACAAAAAGAGGAGGTTGAGTGTTAGAAGTTGAATACATCTTTGTTCCTAGCAAAATATTTATAAAATTTGGTAATGGTTTGCAGTAGTTGGAAACCTTGAAGGCATGAACGGTTTTTCTGCTTTTATAGGTGAGCACACTTAATTTCTTTCTTGCTCAAGTCAAATAACCCTTAAGAATGCAACTATTGCTCTCTCTATCTCTCTTTTTTTTTTTTTTTTTTTGTTATTTCATCCTAAGGTCTGAAATTTGTGGAATAATATTGTTGGGATTTGTTGGGTTTCCCAATAGAGTTAATGAGACAATTGACCCAATTGCGTTTATTGAATTAAAATATGATACTAATGTATAAAAATTCTATAAATGTCTTATAATGATATCATTAAACTTATTTATATGTAATTATATAGTATAATATATAATATCATTAAGATAATTACTATATCATTAAAAACATTTTTAATATATTTTAAATATTATATTAAATTTTAATTTCATCATAATAATTTAAACACATATTGTAATTTTTTTTACGGCATACTGTTTGGATTTGTTTGGTTGCCCGGAAGTAACCATATTTCCATTTACTTTCGGTGTCATTACAGGCTTACCAAATCAACCAAAGCACAGTTATCTTTCCCTTTGGAAAGTGCCGAGCTCCTTTCCGTAGTAACGTACGTCTCTCTCACAAATTTTTCTCGTACCATCTACATCAGCATAAGCAACCATTAATTAATGGCAAGCAGCTGCAAATTTTTGGTAGGGCATATTCTTAGACAGATAACACTGACATCTTTTAATAGGCTTTATTACATTGTAACCCTATTTTTTGTCGGGTTTCGCAAACCAATTTGTAAACAGAACATGACCTCTTAATTTTTTTATTTTTTATTTTTGGTTTGCTGAATCGTGACCCCTTAAATTTACAGATCCGTCTCACATGCAAATAGTTGTTAGCTTTTGGTACACGTGAGTTGCACATGACTACCTACGAAGGGCATCCTCGGTCTTTTTGGCAAAATAGTGATCCTATCTCTACCATCAAGCCATGACTTCCTTACCTTCATTTTTAGCACAATCTTTTGGGATATAGAGACAAATGATATTTTTAAAGGCCTTTTCAAAATAAATGACTATACTTTTTTTCTAAATTAAACAAATGGCTCATCTTTATTAATTATAAAATTAAAATGACAAAAATAACCTTTATTAATTAATAATCAGCTATAGCACATCAAATATAAACTTGAGTTTATCAGTGAAAAACCAAGTACATCAATGATAAACTCGAGTTTATTAGTGATAAAACCCACCAATAAAGTACACCCTAATAAAAAACCCTAACCTTTATAGTCTCTCTCATCTCTCTACACGAGCTGCCGCAACTTTACACAACATCTCCACACGTCAGTGCAGCCCATCATTGTCGTAGGTTGACGGAATCACGTTGGAGAAGACGATTTGATTGACGAAATCACGCAAAAGTTTTCATAGCTCTTGATCTGGTTTATTGAGGTTGCCGCCAAAGGCGTGAAGGAGTTCGACCTGCAAGCATCTTGTTCCTTGAGGGCCGCCAAAATCCGACGAAGCCTAACCTTTGACCTTCTTCCTCAACTTCAGTTACAGCTGGGGCAAAAATGAAAGAACAAAAAGTAGTATATGAACAGTTAACCACATTCCTAATTTTTAAAAAGTTAAATACAAATTTTGTTGTGGGTGAAAAAGAAACGATCCAACCTAATTTTCCTCATCTTTTTTGGTTCTTCCACAACTAAACTAATGAGATGCAGGAACATCTAGTCTTTTTATGGCACGTTGGGACTACCCAAACTCAAATAAGTCAATTTTTTCTATTTTTAGAAGGTCTTGTGACAATTTCGAATTTGGATGATTTTTTTTTTGAGTGGAAACGGATCAACTAGCAAATTTCGTTAGTTCGCCACGATGTGTGACATTTGTCGGCCAAATTCAATCATTTAATTTTGCAAAAGGACAAGGAATTACAAATTTCGTCACTTTACCACAATATTTGTCAGGGAGGCAGATATTTACATGTGTTGGGGTAATGGAGGAAGAGAGTGATGAAGACGAATTCCATGGTTGAATTACAACACCTCTTAATATAATGCACTTTCAAATTTAAGAAGTCGATTGCAAAAAGAAAAACAAAAAAAAAATAAAAACAAAAACAAAAATATAAAAAAATATTGTTCGAGGCCTGATTTGCCAAAAAACTGACAAGTTCATGGATAATTGTGAAAAAAAAAGCCAAAAATTGTTTATATGAATAACTAAGTAAGTTTTAATAGTGATTTTCTAATTGTAAACACACCCATTCTTTTAGTTCATGGTAATTTTTGTAACTCCACATCTAAGTACTAAAATCTTAGTTAGTAGCGAAAAGATTGTAGTTACTAGTCTTTCTTTTGAATTACAAAAATTAAGATAATTACCAACAATGTGGTACAAGACAACAGCCTAATTCCTTTTTTTTTTCCCTTAGCTCTTTTAGACAAGGACAGAGCCACTTGGGGATAAGGAACTTGTTTTTCTTCAAATTTTATATATGAAATCTTATAAAAATTATATCCCGTCTCCCTTAAAATTACATTCCATCCTTCCCCTAAAATTGTATTTGCCCTCTTAAAATCAATTTCACCCCTCGCTTCTTTAGTTCAATCACATCTTTGCCCCCTCCTTTCCCTGTCCAATTAATTTTTCTAGCTCCACCCCTGCTTGTGGACCGTTAAACACGATGAAACCTTTAGAGAGAGAGAGATACGCTTCTATGTGTTACATAATGGACTGTGGATATAAGCCGAATAGCATTGGGGAAATTCTAGTGAATAGGCTAATTATTACCGCCATTAGAAATAAATAGCAAATTTATAAAGATTCATAATTAATAGGCTAAATTTAGTTTTAATTATAGAGTATGTTTGGTATCATTTTTATTTATTTTTTATTTTTTAGACAAAAAACAAAATTACTTCTTTTGTTTTTATTTTTTATTTTTTAAATAAAAAAGTTTGGTACACTTATTTGTTTTTTGTTTTTATAAACAAAAAACCAAAAAATATGTTTACTAATGATAATTTTGATACATATTTTTTTTAAACAAGAACAAAAATATTGTTGACTAGGAGTTATAGATGGGTTAAATCGATAGATCGGACGGACCATCGAGGATAGGCTGCTCTTATATTTTGTAACAAGAACAAAAATATTGTTGACTGGGAGTTATAGATGGGTTGAATCGATAGATCAGAGTACCATTTAGGACAGGCTACTCTCTGAGATTGAGGTCAGGGTCAAGTTCTAGAATCAGGGTCAGGATTGGGTTACGGGACTAGATCGAGGATGGGGTCAAGGTCAAGTTTTAGGACCAGTGTTGAGACTGGGATCAAGATACAGGATCAAGGTCGAAGTTAGGTTTTAGGACCAGAAACAAAGTCAGCTTAAGATTCTAGGATCGAGGTCAGGTTGGAGTTGGGCTTTAAGATCAATGTTAGGGTCAGGCTTTGGCATTGGGCTCGAGGTTTGGCTTTGGGATTGGGTCAGGATCAAGGTCGAGTTTTAGGGTTTGAATCTAGGACTAGGGTCAGGTCTGAGATTGGGGTCGAAGTTAGGTCTCAAGCCTCGAAACCTAACCCCAGCCCTAGTCTTAAAACTCGATCTGGACTAGTCTTGGATTTTGACCCAAAACCCTACCCTAGTCCCAAATCTTGTCCTTGGTCCCAAAACCCAACCCTAACCCCAGTCTCAAAACCCAAACTTGACCTTGGTCTAAAATCTCAACCCTGTCCCAAAACTGACCCTGACCCCAATCTTGGAACCCAAACCTGACCTTAGTCTAAGAACCCAACTCCAACCCCAATCCTAGAGCCAGACCCGAACCCTGATCCAAAATTAAGGTTCCAAAATTTCAGTCGGGGTCAATATTGAGGTCAGGTCTTAGGACCAAGGTCTGGTTTGGGTATAGAGATCAAGGTCAGGGTTGAGTTTTGGGACCAGGGTCAAGGCTGGGGTTAAGGTCAAGATTCGGGACTAGGTAAGGGTCACAGTCTGGGGTTAGGATTCTGGGTAGGGATTTGGGTCAAGAATTAAAATAAAGATCAGGGTCAGGTTCAAGAATCAAGACCTGGGTCAAGGTCAAGATTTAGCGTTGAGGTTAGGATTCGAGACTAAGGTCAAGGTTGGGGTTGAGATTCGAGGTTAAGGCCAGGGTCAAAGATTGAGAATTAAGGGATTCAAAACTGGGTTAGGGTCGGGATTTGGGATAAGGGTTAAGGTTAGGGTCAGGGTCAGGGACAAGATTTAGAACACCAAAGACAAATCCCAAATCTCGACCTTGACCTCGACCTCGACCTGTCCCAAATCTTGACCTTGACCTCAGTCCCAAATCCTGATCATGACACCAGTTTTGAATCCTGACCCTAACCTTAACCCCGTCCCTGAATCCTGACTCCAACCTAGGTCTTAATTCCTGACCCTAAATTTTGACCCTAGTCTTGAATCCCGACCCTAACTACTGCCTTAACCTAGAATCCTGACCCTGACCTCAGTCCTCAATCCTGACTCTAGTATTAAATCCTGTCTACGACCCCGATCCTAAATCCCAACATCAATTCCAAATCTTGAATTTTGAAACTCAATCTTGACCCCAAATCCCAAATCTTGACCCTAACCCCGACCTTAATCTTGGGCCAAAATCCTAATCCCAAATCCTATCCCTAATCCTGAACCCAAACTCTAAAAACTATTTTGAATTTGGACCCCAACCTTCATTTTGAATCCTAACCCTGACCCCAAATCATGAATCTTAACCTCAATCCCTATCTCGGTCCCAAATTCTAACCAAATCCTAGACCTGAATCTTAACCTAACCCGCTCTCATATCTTGACCCCAACCTCGACCCCTAGACCTGAATCCCAATCTCGAATCCTGACCCTGACCTTAGTCCCAAACCCCCTAACCATTATCCTGAATCTAGACCCTCTTGGTCCTAAATCCCAATCTATATCCCAACCTCGGCCTTGATCACGAATCTTTATTTGCGACCCCAAATCCCAACTCTAACCCCAAATCATGAATCCCAACCTAGACCCTAACTCTAGTCTCGAATCCCAACCCTAACCCTAGTTCCAAATCCTGACCCTGACTCTAGTACCAAACTTGGTCTCGAATCCCAACCCTAAATTCTAATCATAATCCCAGTCTCAAATCCTAACTCCAACCTCGATCTTGAATTTTGAGTTTGACCCTGATCCTAAATCTTAACTCTAAATCCCGACCCTGACCTCAGTCTTCATCTTGATTTCGACTCCAACCTCAACCCTAGCCTTGGTCTTGAATCCCAACCCAATCCTAGTTCCAAATCTCAACCCTAACCCTAACCCCAATCCCGACTGTAGTCTTGAATCTTATGACCTTGACCTTGACCCTAAATCTTGACCCTCAATCCCAACCTTGACCTCAATCCTAAATCCTAAACTTGGTTCCAAATCCTGACCCCAACTTCGATCTCGAATTCTAACACTGACTTCGAATCTTGACCCCATTCCTAAATCTCAAAATTTAAATCTTAACACTAACCTTAGTTCCTAATCCTAACTTTGACCCAAATCCCAATCTTGGACCCAAATCCTAATCTCAAATCTCGACCTTTATTCCAATTTTAAACCTCGACCACTGATCCCTAATCTGGACCCTGACCTTGACCCTATAACCTCATTATTAAATCCCTACCCTGACTAAATTGTGAATCCTAACCTCGACCTCAGGTCCCGAATCCCAACCCTATCCCTGACCTCGACCAGATCCCAGTCCTGAATCTGACACCGACTCCGATCCCATATTCTGACCTTAGCCCTAATCACGACCTTGGCCCTAAATCCTGATCCTACACCTAACCCTAAATCCCAATCTTGATCCGAGTCCTGAATCCCAACCCCAGTCCCAAATCCTTGTTCTGAATCCCAACCCTGAATTTTGACCACAACCTTGGCCCCAAAATCCTAAGTCTGACCCCAGTCTCGAATCATGATCCTGACCTCAGTTCTAAATCCTAACCCCGACTGTAGTTCTTATCTCGGTTCTGATATCGATCGCAACCCTAACCTTGGTCTGAAATCCCCACCCCTACATTGATTCCAAATCCCGACCCCTAACCACATCCCCTGGTCTCAAATCTTCAACCTCAACCTCAGTTTCAAATCCTAACTCAGACCTCGAATCCCCAGCCTGATCTTAGTCTCAAATCTCGACTTTGACACCGACCCTAAATCCTGACCGAGACCTCAGTCTTGAATCCCAACCTCGACCCTAAACCCCAATCTTGAATCCTGACCCTAACCTTGATCACAAATGTTGGCCTCAAATCCCAAACCTAACCATGAATCATGACCTCGACCCCGACCCCGACCCCGATTCCAAATCCCAACCCCAACCCTGACCTCATCTCAAATCCCTACCCTAGTCTCGAATCTCATTCTAAAACTTCAACTTCTATATTAATTTTGAATATATTTTAAATATTTTATTGGCTTATTTATAAGCACTTTTGGTTTAAATTATACAATATAGTCTAAGACGAAGGTTTTCAGGTGCATTTGATATCATGATCTCTATTGCATTAATTTTTAATTTCGTAATAAATAATATAATACATAGATGTCACCAAACATTGTATCACTTTTAAAAAATATAATACTTTAAAATATGGAGTGCTAATATGACATACCAAACATGCCTTAGTTTAGACCCTTTATATTTTGACATGTATTTTTGTTTTAGCAATTTTTTTTTAGAATTCAATTCATGAGAAATCCTTTAACTTTCTTTTTCTTTGTACGAATTTTAGTCTATGGATTGAAAATTGTTTGAATTTAAACCCTAAACTCTTTAAATCCCTCAAATTTAGTAACTCAATTAAAGTTCCATTAATTTGGACGATAATCTTAAAAATTGACCTTAAAAGATAAAGAATATTGTAATTTTTCATATATATATATATATATATATATCTATCTATCTATATATTGTTTATGCAACTTATAATATATGTTTTTATGCTTTGTTATTGTCAGTGTGTGCTCTCTTTTTCTGCTTTATACTAAGATTATAGTGAGTTTTCAAGATATGGTTTTTCTTTATTAAAAAAATTAAAGTCGTAATATATTTTTTTCCTCATGAATTTAAATGAAGAGAGATTTTAGTGACTTATGATCTGCAACTTAAAATTAATTGATCGCATGCTTGTTTTGTCCTCTCCGTCACTAGAAAAGCCTACAAAAAGAAACTATTACTTTCTGTTTTAAATGACGTTTTGTGCTTTTTGGAATAAACATGATTATAGACTCTTTTTTTTAAGGAAAGACTTAGTATAAATAAATTCATAAAATTTTATTTGTCCCTACTTTATTTTAATCCTTCATTGAAAAAAATAGAATTTTATCTTCTAATAATGACACAATTGTTGGCAATAATGCCCTGTAGGCATGTGATTTAAAGACTTTGTTGCTATTTAAATAAATGGAGTAATTTTTCATTATACATTTACATGAATGTACGTTTGATACTTTATAAATATCATAATTTTTTTTTGATATTTTATAACAGTTTATACAAGAGAATAATATTTAAGGATATAATATGATTATATAAGACCGGAACAAGATCAATTTAAATTTTTGATAATTTTCATTAGTAAATAGAGGATTTAGATAATTAATATGAGGATCATATATTGAATTATTTTAATTATGAGTTATTAATAGACTCTTATTTGAGATGTATATTTTTTTTTAACTTACTAAATAAAGATTCTTATGTCATAGAATCTCATTCCTTGTATTTTGGAAACATAATTAAGTGGATGGTTAGGAATGTTAATGTACAAGAAGGAATCCATTGTTTAAATATATCAAGTCAGACCGATAGTTTTCTGAAGTATTGATTCGAATCTTGAACGATAAGAGTAGTCAATTTGTGATAAGATCACAAATATATTGTTCATTAGACAGTCAGTGATACTTAAGGACAGAGATGTAATTAGAGGTCAACGGAATTATAAACCTAGCATTAATTATGAACTATTTATAGAGTATTAATCTACATGTAATGATTATATCAATTGACAATTCAAATTCTTTGAGTAAAATGTATTTATAATCTCAAGAAATCAATTTCAAGTTTTTAGTGGAGTAACTTTAAAATTAATGAAATTAATATATTGGTTAAAAAGTTTAATCAATTATCAATTTTATTAGATCTTAAATTATAGGTACATAGTTCCTAATTCAATCTCTGTAATGCTATTTGGACACATAAATTTAATGGGATTATAATTAATAATTTAGAATTATGAAATTCTAAATTATTATAGATTATAAATTAAATAATGTAATTATTTAAAAATCTTTAAAATACGAATAACATAGTGTGGTGGGATCACATTGTGTGTGCACACATCACAGGGTGACATCATCCTTATGGTGTGCAGATTCTATCTAAGAATTTTTGTTTTTAGAAATTCAATTGTTGACATTTAAAAAATAAGAATTTGTTAGAATAAATATTTTAATTTTGGATAGTGTATTTACCAATATTAATTTCAACTAATAATTTTGGTTGATACAGTATAAAGCTCTCACATGTTATAGTATCAAGAAAAAACAAACTACAGTGTAAAGCTTTTACATGCTATAATATTTTTAATTAAAATTGGTTCAAACCACACTTCCTAGATACCCCTATAAAATAGAATCGAGAAAAATGAAAATTATCTTTCATGTTCTTTCATGTATTGCAAAAGAATTCAAGCCATCAAGGTGACTTTCCTTGGATGTGGCTAGCAAATCACATCCCTTATATGGAGGAAGGGGAGGTGGTCAATTATTTTATTTTTAATAAATAAAATAAAAATATCATTCAATTAAGTTTGTCTCCATGCACTATAAATATGTGTTTGTAGAGAGACCAAAGAAACTTTTTAACCACTCTCTCACAAAAGATCAAACCGATCAAACCTAGAGAGAAACGTAGCTCTCCGTGATCTTCATTTGCTTTCTCACGTGTTGAGATTACAGCAAGGTTCTAGGAAAATGGGTGTGGGACTAATGCCATTAATTAAGACGCCCATAAGCCTGTTCATCTAGTACCGGAGACTTGAAAGATCTAAGGAGTCAAAAGAGTCTTCAAGTGATCAAGTTATCGACGTAATTGTTATGACTAATAATCCCATTCATTATATATGATATGATTATTAAATTAATATATCTATGTAGAGTAGTGACAAAAATTTTATGAAAATGTTTGTTGGACATGATTATATTGTCTATAACGTTTCTGCATAATTTTTTGTTGTTTTTGGTTTCCGAAACAATCAACAACATCAGTCGACTTTAATGACTCAACTAAAAGAATAATTCAATTATTATGGCATTACAATGGCATTACAAGTAAAGAAATTGTTTTACATAACTAACGCTAAAGATTTGAAATTACCAATAGTTTTGTCGATGAAGCCAATAATAATTCATGATGGCTAAGGAGATGATGAAATTTGTAATGATATCCCATGTTTTACAAAGAGATTTCCATCAATTGAGGAAGTTGATGTGTTTGATGATGGCGATTCTAATGTATTTCGTGTGGACGGTAAATAAACATGCGTTGATAAAACTAATATAATAAAGAGAAAAGCATGATGTACTTCATTAACCATAACAACACATATATCGATGTATAATTCTTTTTCTCTCTCTTCTAATTAATTGGCTTTGTTCATTATTGATTTATTAACTTTCTTCTTGTAAATTGCTAGTATATATGTTGATATATTTCTATGTAAAATTATATATTAAAATGCGGTTCATTTATGGAATTTTAAATTAACAAACGAGATAGACCAGTCACATAGAACTGAAAGAAAAAAAATAATCTTTTTTTTTTTTTATAGAGCGACATTTAACTATGGTTTTAGTAAGAGGTGTTGTTAAAAGTATTAAACAAGACATTGGTTTCTGCTAAAACTATTATGCTCCATACTTAGTGATGGTCATGGTAAAAATCAACGTTAAATATGTTGTTACCGTGTTTGAGTCACGGTTCATGTTCAAATTAAGCGATAGTTAAAAATTAGATACGACAATCTTTTATCATCACCAAAACTAATTTTATTCATATAGTTTGTATTATAGATCGCTCCAAGCATTATTTGTTCTTTTATGTTGCTTAGAGCTTTAGGCTCCATTCCATTGAGAGTTAGAAAATACAAAGAATAGAGAGCATTATATTAATTTTTCGTATTGTTTAATATGACAAGAAGAAAGTTGAAAAGATGGATAATAATTGTTCGTTAACTTATTATATTGTCTATTTATATTATATGTCCGTAACTTGTTTAATGGGAGGATAAAGTAGTCTTTTTAAACATAAATTTTAACAAATTGTTTAAATCCTTTCCTTAAAAAAAAGATTCAATTTAGCAGGCAAGACTACATTTCTCTGCCTTTTATTCTCCGTTATCCCTTCTCTTCAACCAAACCAAACAAGAGACCAGACCTGTCGTTTTCTCCATCTGTCCTTCCTACCCAATATAATCTCAGACAAAAGAGCTATATATCTCTGACTTCCATATTCTTCTGAATTTGTTAAAATAATAACAAAAAAAAATACGTATATGTTTGGGAGTCAAAATGCATTTTAAGGGCTGTTTTGCTGACCACGTCTGAATTTTTGCAGCAAAAATTCAGAGGACATACTCAATAAAGCCAGTACTAACCAGTCTGCAAAGTGGTCCGAAGGGGTGCATTACTGTTGAGCATTGGTAATTGGCTGATCAAATATGCCAAATAGCTAGTCATTGCCCTTGGAGTTTCCATGTGATAATTATAACACAGGACCGCAATAGTACTGGTTGGTTTGGGTGATTTTGAGGGGTCTGAGTGTGGCCAGCTGAAACAATATCATTTATGGCTATAAATAATGCCGGCCCACATGAGAGGACAAAAAACTGACGAGACATTAATAAAATGTGATCACAAACCTTTTGCAATGGTTTCTTGGGAAGTTATAGGAAATTTCGTGTGTAATAATAATAATAACAATCTTGCTAAGCTATGGAATTGCAGGTACTTGAGGTGTATGCAATAATGGAGCCTTAAAATTAGGAATGATATCTCGGGACCACATGATATAGCACATGGTTCTAGATGAAACAATTAAATTTATAAGATGTTTGAAAAATATAGTTAGATTTAAAATTTTTAAGTTAAAAATTTTAGCATGTAAGAGTTTTATATTATAACTTATTTTTTTTAATCATTGTTGTATGTGAGAATTGTATACTATAACAATTAAAAGTTTTAGTTATAACTGATTTTACCAAACACCTTAAAAACATGATCAAATGGTCATTTTTCGATGAACATGCAGAAATTACCGATGTAAGTTTAACTATAAATAAGGGGATAAAAAAAATATTGGTGCAGGTGAGGTACTTTGTTACTGAAAAGAATTAAAAAAATTCAAATGCACTAATTGTTGAACCAATAATGTTTTACTCCAATCCAAAGATTTAAGCTTGTCTTTCAAAATTAAATGTTAGCGTGGTTATCAAATCAAAAACTAAATGACTTTGATAAAGAGAATAATAAAATGAAAAATATGGCATAACTGTCTTATCGAATAAACAAGTATTTATAGTGTTACAAAATATAACTCAAATATTGAAAGAGTAAACTAACTGATAAGAAACTTATCAAAATAACAATAAAGGAAAAAAAAATCTAAAAACCCAATATTTACAAAATTTAAACAATAAATGATGTTTTAATTAATATTTCGTTACTTGACACAAACAATAGTACTGTAAGCAAACAAAAACATGAATTGCAATTTCAACTTTTGACACGTCAAGCGTGTAGAAAAACATGTCACATGAATTTAAGCCAAATGCTCTTTCCCTGGTCTCTAAAAAATTTAAACTTAATATTCTGGTCTCGGCGTCATTAAAATCAGAGAATTATTGGAATGGGAATAATTTAACTTTACAAAATTAGGAAGTTATTATGTAGGGATGTGAGTATTTTGTTTTTACCAATTAGATTAACTTTTTAAAGGTCTGATCAACTACGAGAAGCAGTTTTATGTAGTGCTTTGTAAATTTTTAACGTGAAGAGTCACAAATTAGACCGTTAAAAACTTAATCCAATAGCTAAAACAACGGCTTTGTTTGATAAATAAGTTGAAACTTTAACTTTAACTTTCTACAGTATAAAGCTTTTATATGTTACAATAGTTTACTATGATATTAAACTCTCATGAATCATAGTATTTAAGTTCTAATTTTAAGTTTTAATTTACTTTTTAAACTAAATAAACATGATCTATTAGTGATAAAATTGTCTTTTTTACCGCCACAATTCTCTTCAGAATTACACCCCGTCTTAACAATCGGGGACATTAGAAACACGGGGTGTGGGCACATGCTGTGCACGTGTTTTGCGAGTGGTAATTGAATTTTTATTTTCCATCTTGCCACGCCCGTGACAAGGTGAATTGTACAAGTTTTGTCATATACGGGAAAAGTAAGAAAAAAGTTATCTGAAGGAAAATACAAGAAGGAGAAGGAATAAACACAACTAGTTCATTCTTATTCGGGCAAAAGAAAACACTGCACTACTTGGTTGTTTGTTCAGAATTTGTCGATTCGTTTTTGTGTCGCACTCGCATCCACATCTCCACCGACCAGCTAGATAAATAGAATTTATTTTATTTTATTTTCTTGGAAAGAAGAGCAGAACTCGGCATCTTGTTTTTATTTTTATTTTTATTTTTATTTTTTTTTGCCCTTTTTTGCAATCTTCAAGGTTTGGAAAACATTAAAATAGAATACTTTGTTGTTGCAGATATATTTTAACAGTAAAAACCACATTTGACTGTTTATAAAAACGAGTTCGAAGGTATTTGTTAAAATCAGTTCTAACCAAATTTTTAATTGTTACAATAAAACTTTCAAATATTACCGTATTTACAAAAAATAAACACTAATATAAAACTCTTATATATTATAATTTTTAATTTTAAAATTTTTGCTCTAATCATACTTTTCAAACACTCAATTCGAATTTCTCCACCCTCACATAACCAGACAAGAAACCCTATTGTTAATCTTCTAATCAGAAAGAAGAGGCAAAAGGCTTCTGATGATCTGAAGCTTCCAACTGGCCCCACACTTCGGTTCTAGGAACTTACCACCAATTTCAGAAAAGCAAGTGGGTGACAGTGGTAAAACCAACAGCAATACCGTACTTGAATCTTTGCGTCAGTGCTACGACGGCTACTAGTTTCTTCATTCTTTATTTTTATTTGAGTATCATTTTTTCATTATTTATTTATTATAAGTATAAAGGTTCTTTTTTTGCGTTGTCACTTTGTTTCATTGTTTGCACATTTGTTGTCACATGTCAATTATACTAGGTCGTTTACTATACAATTCTGATTGACCAGTTTTGTGAATTTCAGATGAATAATGCGTGCTCGGCACAACATTATGCACACACAGCTTGTTCAATGCTTTAAGCAAACTTTGCTCCGTCTCATGTTAATATCAACTGATTTGATTTGGTTCATAAAAATACATGTTTTATTTCAGTAAATAATCCAACCCACTTCATTTACCTATTATGGAATATACACCTCACCTGGCAATGTTTTGACTAGACTTATTGTTTCTGTGCCTCGTATGATACTTGAATGAACTTTTGCAACTATATTGAGGGCTCAAGTTATAATGATATATACATTTATACAGATATTTATATATATTGCCCTTTTCAAGTTACATTTTCTTACCTTTTCTTGCTATGTTTTGTGAACTATTTTTTTTAAGGGGATGTTTTGTGAACTGTTTGATTCCTGCAGAGAGCAATTTTTGTGATGTCAGTTATGACGAGCCAAGGACAGTGTTTCCACTATGCAAAGGCTACTGGGGTATTTAAAAAGTATGGTTGAAACTCAAACTTTTAAAATAAAAACGGTAATATATAAGAACTTTATACTGCATATCATTTTTTTTTATTACTGCAGATCACTTTTTCTTATTACTGCAACATATGACAACTTTATACTTTAACAACCAAAAGTTTTGATTAGAACTCATTTTGCAGACACCTTTTACATAGGGACAATCGTGCAAACAAGGTCTTGGCGTTTTTATTTTTCTTTCTTTATTTATTAACATTTTTTTTGTTATTGGCATTAGTAGTTCCAAAACTTTTTAATGAGTGACAGTTTAATCCTTTTTTTAGCTAAACTTTATAATGTATATAAAATTAAAATAAAAAAAGTCAAAAAATAAAAGAAGAATGCCAATATATATTTCAAAGTCATAGTCTTCAATAGGAAGGAAGGTTCGTAAAAAAAAGGGCTTTTTGTTTTTTTTTACACCGTTGTCTTTTGAACTTATCGCATATTTGTAATTTCTTCTTAAATTTTTAATTTTAAGAATTTACCCCTTAAACTTACAAATGTATAGCAAACTACCCCAAACTAATAATGGTGTTAATTTTGTGCCACAAATTGACATGTGATTTGTACACAAATTGTTAATTAAAAACATGAAAGGTCTTTTTTTTACCATTGTTAACTCAAATTCATATTTAAAATGAAGGTAATTCTAATCAAAACAATATTTAATAAAACTTAATTAATGATTCTAATCACAAAAAAGCTCGATAAAGTATATTAAAACAACAATTCATGTGATTAATTAATGATTCGTGTCGATGTCAATGTCAATTTAAAAAAAAAAAATCAATATTGTTTTCAATGGGGTGATTTATAACATATTTATAAGTGTAAGCTGTATATTGCTAAAATTAAAAGTTTAGAAGTAAGCTACAGTGCTGCAGTAAGTTTAGAAGACACCGTTGCATAAAAGCCAAAAAATCCTAAAATAATCGTAAATAAATTCTAAAATATAGATACAACTTTAAATTTGAAATATAAACTAAATCCTAATCTTATATGGTTCTATATCATTCTCGGTGCATTGAAAAACTCAACTCTGGCGAGTTAAAACTCAAAAAATAAATTGAACGATAATCTGTAACGCAAGGACATCTTTAGTTGTAACCCTTGATTATGAAAAAAAGCCATAAGAAACTGATATGTGAGTTGAGTGATACTCTTGTTGTGGAGAAAATATTTACAATACTCTAGGCTTAGGATGATCCCATGGTAAGCAAGCAATTCAAAAATGTTTCCACAAGTTCAACGGGCTCGCGGTAGTTTGGGTGAATTAGCTTTGCAAACTAGCAAACTATTTGAAAAGGCTGGGAGAATTAGTTGGCATACCATCTCTTTACTATGACTATTGTATTTTACTATTTATTTTTTTTCTTCTTTTGATTCATATCATTTCTCCTAACTAAAAAGGCCAAAATACACTTAGATTAGACATGTTTTCCTAACCCTAATCTAACATTTTGTGATCAATTATGTCTTCATACTCTTTAAAAGTAGTATGTTTCAAACTTTCTCATAAAAGTGGTGAGATTAAAAACAATACAATAGAAGTGATGTTTCTCAAATTGACCCCAAGATAGGTGGCAACCTTGCTTGGACTACAGTGTTTAAAAATCATGCTAAGAAACAAGGTAGGCCTTTAGATCCTTTCCTTGCCAGCCATGATTTTAAAAAGGATTTGGCCTCAAAATGTTTTTCCTAAAAATGTCTTTCAAGGATTGATTTTAATAAAAGTACTTAGTTATTTTCAATGTTTATTGAATGATAAAATAATCATAATGAATGATGAATAACAAATGTAAACATGAGAACTTGGTAATGTACACCCTGAGAATGATATGATTAAAATAATGATACTGGATACCCCACGGGCTAAGAACCTCTATTCAGAATGATATATGCATGATGCTACACTCAGAGATCGGGTTGTACCGAGACAACCTTGGAGGTAGATCATGAAATTTAGTTGGGCTATTATGGTAGTGATTTGTAGCTTTGCACAAATGAAATGATTAATTTTATTTTCAGACTAATGATGCACTATGATGGTAAGTATAAGACTTGAAGAATTTAATTACTGCAAGTTAGTTTTCTACTTTATTAAAAGAATCTTGTATTTAAATTGTTGTTTTAAAAATTTAGTCCTACTGACCTTTTGCTCACAATTTATTTTGTTTTTTTTTTAAATCCCCCTCCCTCCAGGTGATACACAGTAGATAGACTATTAGAACGCTGCAGATTGCACGTGTGGGGCTAAGAAGGTCCTGAATTAGCGTATTAGCTACCAAGCCAAGGCATGTATAATTTTAGTTGTTTAATTATTATTGGACTGTGGTTCGTATTTAAGTAGGACAGTACTATATGAGTGCACTGTTTGTGGGCCTGATGTGGTCTGACTCATTATCTGCGCATTTTTATTTTGTCTTTCTTTGATTTAATTTAACATTTGAAAATATCTTAAATGGTTTTAAATTTATCATATTTCTATTAACAGTTTATTTATTTAATTAACGAGTTTAATTAAAAACTAGATTAATTAACTTAATTAAACCACCACGTCACCGTCCTATTTTGGGTCATAACACAAACAGGCTATTAACCTAGGTGGATATGTGATACATTACACGCATAAAAACAAGAATTTCTTTTATCTCACCAATATATATTTTTTTAGAAAAATTGACAACAAAATGAACTTGATAAATGTAATCTCAAAATTCAGAAGATACATATGAAATATAGAGATTTTCAATCCCTGTTC
>CAMOHE010051025.1:1626-27551 GCA_946598075.1 Artocarpus hirsutus
TATATATGTATTATCTATATTATTTTGATGTTTTAAAAAGGCGTTGTACATTTGATGGATTGATGGTGATGATGGGGTCCGGTGAGCGGACCGACCGGTGAGCGGTCGCTTCATCTTTGTCACGGTTGGTTTGGGGGTCGCTACCTCACTCTTTCTGTGGCTAGCGTGCTATGACAATGAAGGTACAACGCCAGGGCCCTACTATATGATATTTTGAAGTATTACTATATATATTATTTTTGAAAGAAAATATATTTATTTAATGAAGAGCTTATTTTATTAAAATATTGTTATTGATGAAAAGGTTTTGTGAGAGTTAAGGTGTACTTACTAAGCATTATGCTTACTAGATGTTTCTCATATTGCAGCTAGTAACAGGAGTTAGGTACGAGGATGGAGGAGCTCGGTGCGGGTGTGTGCATGGTGGAAGAAACGGAATATCGAAGTGACGCATCTTGTGTTAATGATGATTTA
The DNA here is from genome assembly GCA_946598075.1 of Artocarpus hirsutus. NCBI lineage: Eukaryota > Viridiplantae > Streptophyta > Magnoliopsida > Rosales > Moraceae > Artocarpus > Artocarpus hirsutus. The sequence goes on from CAMOHE010051025.1 coordinate 2,101, forward strand.
ACTTTATTCAATTGTTTACAATTCCGCAGATTTTAGTTTTTCAATTATTTTATGAGATTTCGCAAGTTAAAGATATTTTATTAAGTTTAATGTTTTTGATAATGTTGCAACTACATTTTTATTTTTAGATGAAGTTATTTGATTTGATTTAAAAGTTTTGTTTTAAAAAAAAATTAAGCTATTTTATATTACTTTGATTATTTAAATTCTATAAAATTTTGTTTTATCATAAATAATAGATGTTATGAAACGGTAACTTTGACGTCCCGTGAGAGAGCGTTACAACCGGACATAGATTTTGACGTTTCAAATCGTAGAATTCTTAGAAATCAAGTGTCTAAATGATTTCTCATATCAGTTTGAATTAAAAAACGTTAAAATCAAAAACCCAGAAATAAAAAAAAAAATTCAACCGTAAGTGTCAAAAACTGTATATTTCCAAAATTCATCATGCAAGGCAGAGGTCTCTATTTGTTCGGATACCAAATGAAATGTATAATACAATTCTAACATGCCAAAATCAAATTAGCATATCAAGAAGATTAATGGAAGCGTGTAAAACTTGTTTACCTCTTGCCATTGCTTTGTAGTGAGTAATGCTGCTTTGAGATGCTGCAGTTGAATATTGCACCACTTGTTTTGATGCTTCTATCACTCAAAAACTCAAACGCGATGGTGTATAATCCGAAAATGAAAGAAGTGATAAGGACCAAAACTTGTTTTGTTCAAAATAGAACGTGAAACTTTTGTTTCTCAGCTACAGAAAATCCTTCCATCAAGGATTATTATACAGCCACAATTATGCAGTTACCAAGGGCGTTTTATTATGGTTTAATTGAATTATAAATATGGGACCAAATGTAAAACGGTTAAAGCATTGAAATTGGTTTCAATTTGAAACCTTTGATATACAACCAGTTACAGAGAAGACATACCTGATATCCGAAGAAACTGTGGTTTCTGATTAAGAATATGACATTCTAGTTTTTCCCAAGATTTATGTTTCTTCTCCAACTCGTTAAAATAGGATTGCTCAGCACAACAGAGTTATCGGAGATTATTCTGAAATGGAAGTATTCAGAAATGGACGTATCAATAGCCAAAGATCATAATTTCTTTGCTTTGTTTTTGCACCGCGAAGATAGAGACGTTTGAACTATCAAGGATTCTGGCTAATGGATCAAAGTAGAATACATAAAGCGGGGAAAACGGTGATGAATAGTTTAATTCAAAATTTTGATGGATAACAGTATCAATATAACTTTTTTTTTCTTTTGTTTTTTTTACCAAAAAAAAAAAAAACATTGCTACTGACAATAACCAGTGAATAATGTTTCCACTTTGGTCTTTTTAGTCTTCTCCAATTTGTTCGTTTCCTCTCTTTTCTTTTAATTCTACTTTTTTGGTTGATTGCTTCAACCACTAAAACCTAGGAGACATTTGTTTCCAAACCATATAGTTTGAACCTCATAGTAAAATATAGTAATACGGTTGTATATTTGTTGCGTATTGTAATATGTAAGAGTTTTACGTTATTTATAATTGAAATTTTAGAGTTTAATAGGGTGTTTGGGAGAGTAGTTTAAACTATTAGCTAGAATTTAAGAACTGCAATATACGAGAGCTTTATAGTGTAGCTTTTTTATTGTAAAATATGAGAGTTTTGTACTCTTTATAATTTAAACTACTCTTTCAAACACCCTATTAAATTAACTTTCCAAATACCCTTTAATTATTACAACATTATCATTTGAATTACGCATTAAGAGTTTATTATTACAAATTATAAAGTTTAATAACTATGGCAATAAATAGACGTAGCATTAAATTAAAATTGAAAATAGAATTATATATCAAATATATTATTTTACACTTTTTAGTACTTAATATAGAATTAGGATTGACATTTATATAAACAAGATTTTATGGAATAATTTCTCGGTCCTCCCCCTTCCCCACAAGCCTAAAGTGAATTTCACTTCTTTTGTTGAAAAGTCTATTCCATCACATGCAACTTTTTTTAATTGTTTTTTTTTTTTCATTTTTGTTTTCACCGGGCCACTATAGTCAAAACTCTAAAGCAGCTTTTTTCAGATGTTCCTGTTTCGAATTCGGCCCTTTACCTTTTTTTTTTTTTTTTTTTTTTAATTTTAAAGGTCTATTTAGGATGGTTTATACTTTTATTTTTAAGCAAATAAAGAAGAGAAGGTGAAGCTTTTTAATAGTGTTTGGATATAGCATGAAAAGTCAAAAGCTTTTGTTGTTAAAAAAATAATATAATATAAGAATATAGGTGGAATTCATAATTTGTTATTTACAAATATAAAGTTAAAAAGGTTAACAAAGAGTTTTTTTATAAGCATTTGTTTATAAACACTAAAAGTATAGCTTCTTCTAAAAGTACTCGTAAAAACCAAAAGCCTAAACGACTTCTCTGTTCAAATAAGCTTAAAAGCAACTCTTAAAGTAAATGAGTCAAAACAGCTTATTTTTAAGCCATTTTAAACATGGCCTAATTTGGAAAAAGGTGCTTTTAGATTTATTCCATAAAAAACAATGATAATAATAAAAGAAAAGCACGACTACCTAACAAAAACTAATCAAGTATGCAAAGGAATAGTCTTTTTTTGTTTTTTTGGTTGAATACAAAGAAATAGCCTTTAAATAAATAAAAAGAAAACACAACATTTTCTCCTTCGCAAAGTCGTTCACACTAAGAGCACTAAGTTTATAGGACAGTTTCTTACAATCTTTATTTATATCTTTTAACAATTAATCATCATGAAGTTCCGTCAAATTTTTCAAGTGCTCGAGACTACTGTCTCTTTCTCTTTCTCTTTCTGAGCAATTGTAAACATTATCGATGCACTATCCACTCCAAGGCCACGAAAACTTTATAATGATCTATATTGTGATCTTCTTCTATATTAGTCCAGGAATCTCTTGTCTGTAGTGCAACTAGTCAATAAACCGGAATCACGTTAGAATTTCCATTAAGATTGGCCTTCACATTGACTCCTAAATAGACAATGATTTCGACATTACCGATAATAAGAATATAACTGTTGATAAATTATGCATTAACCACATCTTTGCATATAAACAAGTTGAGTATAACATAGTTCCTTCGAAAATTACATGAACAAAGAGCATTATAATTATTATATGATATTGTGATATAAACTTTTATTATTTTTAATATCAATGATAATAGTAGATAACCGATATAGATTTTTTTAGCACGTTTAAATTAAATTGTCACTCACTAAAACCTCATCCCATACAAGAATTGAAAAATCTATGTTTCTATTGATATTTCTGTAGAAATTTTCATATTTTAGAAGTTTCGATATAGAATTAGGGGTATTATATCCTTTCTATGGAATATTTAGAAATTTCTATGGAAATATCTATAGATATCGATATTTTGATAGAAATATCAATTTCTATAAAAACTATAGTCTTAAATAACAAAATATTAAGAAATTTTATGGAAATTTTTGTAGCAATATTGGTAAAATATCTGCACTTCATATTCTTTGTTTAATTTACTTTAAAATACTACAAGATTCATGTCATTGTTATTCATTTTTTGTGTAGAGTTTTATAAACTTGCTTTTCAATGTTATAAAATTCATATTTTATGGTTACTTAATATGGTTTGTAGTCTTTTGAATCATAATTAACTTTACATTAAGGGGTGGCCAAATTTGTAAGGCGATAAAACTGAAGGAGAACTGAAAAAGTAGAGAAATTAGTATTATTTTTTACCTCTTAGCAACTTTACTTCTTAGTAATTAGGTTAACTCACAATTTGCTAGGCATAGAAAGGTAGTGGCACGTTTAGAATTATATAAGAAAATATTTAAACTCTATGTCGTCATATCTGAAACGATATTCTAACTACTTTTAAAAAACCTAAAAGCTTTTTTTGGTGTTGATTTTTTTCTATCTTGTATGAAATTATACATGATGTCCTTGCATTATTTATTACGTACTTTGTATTTTGGTTGAAACTTTCCTTTAAATTATGTATTATTAACAGTTTTAAAGATTCAAGTCTCATTTAAAAATAAAGTGTTTTAAGATGATGTTCTGTATTTTATATCAATTTCTATCAATTTTATATCAATTTCTATCAATATCGATATTTTCGTCAATATTTCGATAATTATGGATATTTTCATCCTTGATCTCGTGCCAAATTTTCACTTAATTTTATAATGAAAAAGAAAAATACAAGAAGCAATTAAAGGTTCCCGTAGGATTCATTATTCATCCATTACAGTAACACTCACTTGGGAAAACTTGAAACAAGGAAAGAGAGTGAATGATCCATTACGTACTCCTTCAACAGTTGCATACTCGAAACTTGACAAAAAATCAAGCTCTAAATCGAGGTGATATCTAATCTTATCCTTAATAACTTGCGGATGGAGGAGTACACCAATATTCCACTCCCAAATGCCTCATTTTATTAAATTAATGTAGGTTTGTGCTACCCATATTATTACATACATACATACATACATACATACATACATACATACATACATACATACATATAGATATATGAATATGGACAAGTTAAAAACAAGAAATTACAAAGTCAGAAAACTTCAACCAAAGTTCAAGCATATATACATGCAAATTCACACCAAGAACTATTTTGGCAACTAGCTGATCAGGCAAGTCGAGGATACGTCTGCATACATCTGATGTGATTAATGTGTGCCTTTTTTTTTATTTAGTCTCGTGTTCGATTGAAGCAGATGAAGTGGATGCATTTAGGCCCATTTCTTTGGGTTTGGACTCGTCTTTTTTATCAGCGACTTCTGGTGTATCTTTTTTATTTGAAGCGTCTATAGCCTGACGAATCTCATCAACGGTTGTCTGGCGATTAAGAACACTCAGAATGTGAGATATGTTGGGCCTGCAACTTGGGGATATGTCGGTGCACATCACTGCTAAATTTAAGACGTCGACGGCTTGATTGAGCTCATCGGCTGTAATATCTTCTAATTTATTGTCAACCAACTTCTCCAGCCCTCGTTTGTTTCCAGATTTAGAATGTGGATGTGCCTGCAATAACATTACGCAACAAGATTCTCGAGTATTACTGTGAAAATATTTCACAAATGTAACCCTAAAAAGATTTTCTTGTACTTCTCCCGTCAACTTTGAGTCCTAAGTATATTAATAATTCAAACCTAAAATCCCAATAAAAGCAAAAATTGATTATATAACTATAGAAATTTATAATTTTGTAGACCCATAAACTTTAAAAAGAGAATCAAACTCTATTACAGGTTTGATTCATTCGAAAGAAGAAATAAAAGGTAAAAATATTATTTGAAAAAAATAAAAGGAGAAAGAGAGAGTTGAAATAAAAAAAAAATTATAGAATTAGACAGTTATTTTTCTTCAAAATTTTGGTTTAACTTACATCTCCTTGAAAAAAAAATTATTCGCTTCACCCCTGATAATGTTGCATTTATGACCCATTTTCAAATAGAAAGAAGAAATACGAAGAACAAAGTTTATATTTTGAGGTCCATTTATTTATTTATTTATTTATTTTCTACACTTAAAGAGTCATAATTAAAAGCAATCTTATTAAATCCCATGAGTTATAACCCTGCTACTATTAAAATAGTGAGACCTAGTCTAAAAACACACTACACACTATACTGAGGCCTATAGTTTTGTAAGTAACAAGATTATAATCTCATGAGGATAAAAAAGATTTTTTTCATGATTAAGGCTGCATTGGGTGATGGTAAGACAGAAAAATGAAATGTATATAACTTAGGTGAGGAAGAAAAAGAATCATTTTGAGCTTTTCAATTTTGAAAAGATTAGATTGGAGTACTCTTATGGAGGATTTTGAATCTCTCACCTAATTTATTTTCTCTTCTAATTATCTATGTCCTATTAAAAGTACAAGTCTTGAACCCATTCACTAATATTATTTACACTCCTATTCCCTACCTCTCCTTTCACTTTTCCCTCTGTCAATGGAGGTCGAAATTATATCATGTTAAAAAACATTGCACTACAAAGAAAGCTTTGTATAGGGGAAAAATAATAGCTAGAAAGGTGATGGAGTTGGAGTTTAGTCTTCTAAATTACCTCGTCCAAAAGATATCTTGACTCTTCGTTTGGTGTGGACACTTTATTTTTCCTCCCACAAACAATTTCAAGTAGGACCACCCCAAAACTGAACATATCGGTTGCGCTTGTTGGAGTACTAACTTGAAGATATTCAGGAGCAAGATGTCCTCTGGAGACAAGGAAAAACCATAAAAATTAGTTGCATACAACTAATTAATATATTTAATGTATAAATATGGCTAGCAAACGTCCAGCACTGTAGACTATAAAAGTTAAAGAAAGGTACATCTTTACTATATAAAAGCCTCTAAAGGCTTTGCTTTTTGCTTTTTTTGGGAGGACGATCTACCTTAGACAATTCGTTTCTTTTATTTATTTATTATTATTTTTTTTTTTTTGCTTTGCCTTTTTCAACTTTTTCTTAAAAAAAATATATTTTTACTTTTTTAATTTTTTTTTTCATTTGCTTCTCCATTATTCTGTCGTTTTATCTTATTAAAATAACTTCTTTTTAAATGTGCTCGTGTTTATCCTAAAATTTCATCTTCTATATGTTTCTTTAAAATACTTTTTTTTTACTCATGTTTGTTCCTTTTAAAATAATATTGTTAGGTTTTTCTGATTGATCCAATACTATAACAGGTTCACACTATCCTTTTAACTTTTTTTTTTTTGATAAATTACTATTTAATTTGTTCTTGCTGGGAAATTTCGAAATACACTTTTCAATTTTCAATTCCTTACTTTACTCTTATTAGCACAATTTCTTTCACATGTGCGTGTGCCTATTTTTTATGGTTTTTTTTTTCATTTTGTGAGAAAATCTTCTACGGTGTAATCTTTTTTTTAATATGCTTCTTATAAATAGTTTTATTCCCACATGTTTTCATTGATATATATATATATGTATGTATGTATATTAGATGTGACTCTATTTTGTTATGTAATCTTTATTATATATTTTAAAAGCGATAGTGATAGAGAGATTTGTTTTAGTTGCGTATTAGTTAACCCCTAAGATCTTTATTATTAAATAAATTAATAAAAATAACAGCACGGTAATTAAAACTTAACACAAATCGCAAGAGACAAACACGCACATATGATCAAGTTTGCCATCAATAGTGATCTTAGGAATTATTCAATCGACTAGTTATACCGTATCATTTTGCTTATGTGGTGCATCCAGTCAATAAAAAATTAACATTTGGACAATTCTCTATGTCAGCATTTTATAGTTAGGTTTATCTTTCCTAATAGGTATTGCATTAATTATAGAAAGTCAAATCCACCATAATTATTTACCTAAATCTCCTATATTAATTGTCAAACTTTAAATAAATTTATCAAAAGCTAAAAAAGAAAGCTTCCTTACCATATACCAGTGATGAAAACAAAATATCAATATGCAATAGAATAAAGTGAAACAAGAGCAAAATTAGAAAAGAATAAACAAATTGAATTAGTCCACATCTTCGAGGATCCTTTATAATTATGATCAACCTTTAAAAAAAACTCACCCAAGAAAATTTTTTAAAAAAAATATCCTACTAGTTACATAATTTGAAGACTCTAAAATCCACTGATTCTAAAACTATTGATTCATTAGACATTATTTTTCCTGAATACCATTCCCTCAAAAGGCATACTTTCCATCATAGTGGCATATGTGATTTATTATCATATTGCAGAGGAATAAAAACGAATTTTTAATTGGTACTTGAAAGAAGAAAGTTGTATCTGAAGGATAAAAAAGGGGCCTTTTACAAGGTGTTACAGACGTGAACTTTGAAGAAAGAACAAAGAACGAATGCCTCATTAAGGAAACGTATGCATGTTGGGGGAATAGCAATAGTCGTGTAAAATAAATATAGTGAAATAATGTTTTAAAAATTAAAAAAATCATTCAACTAATTAGAAATAAAATCATTTAAAATTAAATAATTAATATAGAGGATTTAGGTAGAATAATTATGGTGGATTTGAATATATAATTAATGTAATACACATTTTGAAAGAGAAATCTAATTAATGTAATATCCATTAGAAAAGACAAACCTAACTACAAAAAGCTGTCATAGATTGATTGTCTAGGCGTTAATTTTTTATTGACGGGATATATCGCATAAGCAAAATGTCCTGATATATTTAGTCTATTGAATAATTCATCAATTGAGAAACATTTAGCAATAAATAAATAAATAACGAGGAGCTAGCTAGTTTTATATATAAACTTAATTTGTTTCTTTATCATGAGCACAAAATATATAAATAAAATCTCAATTTGTTACTTACTTTGGAGCTTCTTTTATCATGGATTTCACTTTATCGTCGTCAGTATAGACTTTGGCCAATCCAAAGTCTGACAGCTTAGGATTGAAATCTCCATCGAGAAGAATATTCGAAGCCTTCATATTGCCATGAACTATCTTAAATCTTTGTTGCTTAATGTGTAGAAACTCCAGACCCTCTGCTATTCCCTTGCAAATCTTAAATCTAGTTTCCCAATTAAGAGGTTCCGATGTCTTTGGATCTGCAATCACCGAATGCAACACATAAATCTTGTATTCTCTCTGGTAAATAAGATTAGAAAAATGATTGACACAAATATTTTTTTGAAGGTATGATTTACACAAATTTTGCTTCTTAATTCCTCTTTCAACATCAATTAAAAGAAGTCAAAACCAATTATTAATGTTGGCTTACAACTTACGAAGTTCCCATTTGTTTCTTTTCTTTTTTTTTCCTATTTTTTATATATATAAATTGATACGGGAGAAGCTTTTTTCTCTTAAAAAAAGGAAAATGAGAGAAGCTGTAACACATCTCATCAACTAATAAATCCATGACATATATTAAATAACTCGTCCTATATTGAACATATCTTTCCTTTAATTTATCATTTAGGTACCGGCCCTGGGAATAATATTGATTCTAGTACTACTTAAGATTCTTTTTATGCGGATTTGAGATTAAGCTTATAAGTCAATGTATTTTGTTCTTGTTAGGGTAAGGGTATATAGAATATTTACTCGAATGTCACAAACTTATCTTTTATGGTGGTTCTCTACTGCACATGAAGACCTCTCTTTGGGGGATTTTTTTTATAGAATATTTAAAAAATGTAATTAATATTAAAAGATTAAATCATTTCCAGTTCTTTTAAATATATCCTCAAAATATCTTTGGCCAAGACCCTTTGTCTTGACATGAAGGGCTTTGGGTTGGGGTTGTAGAATCCACCTGGCAAAACCCTTCATTTTCGGTGATAGAATCTAAATTTTCAAATAATTGTAATTAAAAGTTGAGTAATAGAATTCCTGAGTATTATATATGCACCTCTATTGTTTTCTTTCAGATTAGTCGGTTATTTCTTGATCCGTCTTAAGCCAACATCAATACTATTTATTGTTCACTGGTATACTTATTCTATACATTTTAACTCTTGGTTGTGACTAAGTTTTATTGCTGGAATATGCATGGAGTGATACTTTCCAATGGATTATCCGTTTTTGTTGTTATCCAACTTTGATTTATACTAGAGCTGCACAATTGTATTCTTTTTATTTTGGTGATAATTAATTTATCATTCAATATGTTAATTTAATTTTAGATTAAAATTTTTATTATGAGAAATTGTAGTAAATAACATGTTTTTGAAACTTAAAGAAGTAAATAACGTCTTTAATACTTGAAGAAATAAATAGAGTGCTTTAAAATATTTGAAGTAAAGAAACAATAATTTGTTCTCGTATTTACAATGTAAATAGTTTATCTAATCTTGATATTTACCAAAAATATTTTAAGACATGCTACTTATGTTAAATAAATCAATAAAATGTTTTTGCATGTTTTCCCATTTTATTATTTGCTCAACTCTAACGGCTTCATATCAGTAAATTTGATTTAATTCTATGATTTTTATGAGCCTATACCACCAATTTTCAAATGTCTAGATTTTTCCTTTAAAAAAAGATTTCTTAAATCTTCAAAGAAATTTTCAATTTAGCCAGTAACTCTGGTTTGGGATTGTAACATAACCTACTTGTAATTTTTTTCTTATTAATAAAATAACATGTGCTATAACATATGTTACTTAAAAAAATAATTATTATTTTCTGCTGGCATAAAATAAGCAATGAGTACCATACCTAACAAGGAGCTGTCAAGGGACTTCTTTTGCATGTATTCGCAAACGAGCAATTGTAGGTGTTTTCCTACATGAATGTCCCACAATTTAATAAGGTTTTCATGCTCCAACGCTGTGAGGTAGTAAATGTCCTGTTTGATCGACTCGTTCATTTTTCCAGAAAAAAGCTTTTTCACAGCCACTGTACGATCCTTGCTCTTCACTTCCGCCTGAAATTTATGACGCAAAGTCGTGTTTAGTATCACCTAAAATTATTGTAAAAAAAAATAGTAATAATTAAATAAGTATACTTTTTTTTTTAACTTAAGGAGTGAATTTAAACTCTTCCTTTATATTGAGTCGAGTGTGGTTTTACTGTTAGGTTATTTTTTAATCTTAATATATTTCAATTTTTCTCTCTATTTTTAGAAATTTTAAAAGTATTTTTGAATTAAAAAAATATGTTTTGATTTAATTGCTTCTGCATTTTTTGATAATGAAACAAAGCAAGAAGAAAAAAATATTTAAACAGTTTCCAGAAAATGATTAAAAATCATATATTTTCCTTCAAAACCATGATGTGTAGTAGATCTGCATTCATAAAAGAATACTTTTTACTAATTTGTGTTTTTGATATCTTTAAAATGATTTAAAATATATTTCAGAAAATATTTAACCGTATTTTCCAATTTTTCTTGAGTTTTTTGCCCAATGATTTACCTGAAGGTGGAAGTAAAATATAGAAATCCAAGACCTACTTATGCAGTTTCAAAAAAAAAAAAAAATTAAAGGAACTAAATTAAAAAGCATAGACAAATTTACCTTATAGACTGTCCCCAACAGCCCCCTTCCAAGCTTGTTGTTTGTCCTATCGCTAAAATTTTTAGCAGCACTCACTAATTCTTTGAGGGGGACCGTGATGTCATTCACTTCTTCTTTGGGCTGTGATGTCATTTCCTTCTTTTCCTTTGCTTCCCCTACTTTTATTAGTTCTGTTAAAAGGGAACATAATATTTATGTCAATTATAAAGTAATTATTTTGAGGCAAAATTAAGAACTATTATAATCATTTTTTCTTAAAAAATAAAAAATATATATACAATTTTTCATACCCTTTTTCCCTAAATATTTATTTCTTTTTTTAATAAATTTGAGTGACGAGCCTTGTGCAAGAGGAAGGGGCTGTAAACGTGTAAATTAGTTGGATTGTCCTACTTCTTCCTCCTGATGCTATTTGCCTATTCTCTTCATCAGATATTTTTATTAAATATTGCAAAAATATCCCCTCAATTTTAATTTAATAACATGAATATCGTAAAACATCCTCTTAGTTTTTTTTGACTTAATAACATGAATATCATGATACTCCTAGGAATAACAGATTTATACCCTCAAATTTTGAAATTATTTTAAAATCATCCCCTACGATAACCAATTTTTTTTGGAACAAATTTGGGCATACTTTTAGAATGGTAAGAGTAATCTTGGTGTAATGCTGCAATATGAACCTGAACATGTTATATTTATTTCCAAATATGTCCACCCAAGAATTCCCTGTTAACACTTAATAAATTCATGTCGAGTCCTTCATCTGCTTCTTTTTTGAGAAAACCTATAATTCACTACTAGAAAATGGAGCTTTACAGGTGAATAATTTCGCCACTACAAAAATAACCACCAAATAGAGATGAAAAACTGGTTCTCCTTAACAAATATAAGGACTCTACTTGCGTCCCATGTGTCGTTGAGGAAAAATGCGGTGAAGTTAAAACTAAAAACTGTTACATAAACAATTCTGTAATTTTACATATTCTTGTTTCACAGAATTTGATCGCAAAGGAGGATTTATAAAGTCAAGCTATTAATTTGTCATTCTTAATGGTAAGACGATTTATGTTATCAAATCAAGATTGGGTTTTTTTTTTGAAGTTTTCTATAATTCGTTTTGTTAATATCATATGTACATTTTCAAATTTTGTTTAATTGCAAAGCCCTGAATTTAGGGGGGGAAATATTAAAAATGAAAAAAGAGCTTAGCATATATATAGGAAGTTGTCTGACCTTGAAGCTCTTTGTCTTCTAACCAACCCATTGACCAGGAGAAAGCCAATAAAAGCAGCAGAGCGGCTATCAATGAAGCTACCGAAATCAGGGCTATCCATGAGGGAGGCAGTCCCTCACCGCCCACTTCAAACACTGAGTTCAGTTATGGGAGAAACAAGGTGATTAGGAAAGCGAAATTTTTTCTCCTTAATTAGATTGCTAATTAATTAATTCATGAAGTGTGAAATAGAGCAGAGACTACTAATTAAATGCCAGACAATGCAGATGAAATAAAATGAAAAACAAATATTCTATGAAAGGGTATTAGAAAAAGGGACAGCTACTCATAGAATAAAGTGTTAAGTTGTTAGATCATATCAAAAACCATTAAAAGAGTACAAAATTTATTAATTTATTATGTATAATCTGTTTAAAAACATAATTAGAACAAAAAAAAAACTAAATTCTTTTATGAAAAAAACATTGTAATAAAAATTGATTAGAACCATAGATACTTCCAACCGTATTCCTAAGGCAATTAGAACAAAAAAAAAAACTAAATTTTTTTATGAAAAAAACATTGTAATAAAAATTGATTAGAACCATAGAGACTTCCAACCGTATTCCGAAGGCAGACTAATCCACACAGTTGTTCAATAAAAATTAAAAAAAAACTCAATAATTAACAAAAGGTGGGACCCACAAGTGCTCTCTTTCGCCAGAAAGTAAAAAATAGCAAAACAACTATACGTACGGGGATCCACAGAGATAGCTGATATGAGAGGTCCGTTAAAAGCAGGTCCATTGACAAAAGACCCCTTTCCGGCCCAGAACAATTGTATAGTCAACAGACTGTTGTTTACTTCAGTTGTGAAATTCCTGGTAAACGCCTTATTGGGAACCCCTGCCTCATCTCTAATGTTGAAATCTTGCAGTACCCTCTTGCCCTGAAATGAACAATTTAATTGTAATTTTAAGAGCTAGTGTACGTGTTTAAATCACAATTCAAGTTAACTTCAACGGCCCTAAAAAAATTTAAAAAGTGACAAAATCAATTCTAACCAAAATTTTTAGTTATCACATGCTACAGTTTTTAATTCAAATACCCCGTTAGTTAGTTACCTGAATATATACATCGAACAGACGGGTCCTTAGGTCATTATAGTCTCCGTCGTTTATGTATACAATTTCAGCAAAATGGAGAGCCACATTGTAAGGGCCTCTTTTTAAACTAAACCCATGATAGGTTAAAGAGACGGGGGAGAGACGAGCTTCTTCATACAAGGATGAGCCGGAATTGGAAATTTTACAAGGCACTCTCTTGGTGTAATCGCTTGAATTTGCAGTTACCACAAGAAAGTCTCCAGAAAAGCTATAAGCCCAGTTCCGCTTTGGACTTAGATAGAAAGGTGTTGTTTGATTATCTGCTTCGTAATCCTTCCCATTGAAGGTTGTGGTTTCTCCGCCAGAATTTATGAACAAGGAATGGACTGCGAAAAAAAAAAACGAAACGAAACAAAACAAAAAAAGAAAAAGAAAAAGAAAAAGCGAAAAAAATTGAGACATAAATTAAAGAGAATACCCAAAACGCTTCATTGTATTTTGCTAAGTTCACTTTTGCCTTTTTTGTTATAGGTTTCCAGAATAACATATATTTTTATAAAATCATACTTAAAATACTCTTTGAAGCAATTAATTTTGTTAAAACATCAAAATTACCCTTTCTAACCTTTATTAAATACAACTAAAACATTACGTACTAAAAAAAATATTAAATAAAATCAATCTTAAGAAATGAAAAACTCTCAAAACAATTAGAATATATTTTTGATTGAAATAACAGATTGAAATTGTCAATTTTTTAATTTTAATTTAGTCACATTTAGAATGACATTTTATATAAATTGAGAAGTGTAATCTCGGTATTTTAAAAAAAAATTGCTTCAAAGGTATCTTTAATCTAATTTTATATTCGGACATTTGTATAATAAGTGAGGCAAAAGGTAATATTTATACAAAATATATAGGGTGTTTTGTGTTCCTTAAAAAGAAGTACAAGAAAATGCCTAAGTTTTGATTTATAAGATAATAAAGAAACTCACACTTAGGTTTCCCAGGAATATAGGCGTCCATCATTTGATCCGGTTGAAGCCTAAAAGTAAAAATAATTTTCGCTTTTAAGAACTGACCCTGTTTATCTTTGTGTATATACATATATATATTTTTTCATTTTTATACTTGTTATTTTGAGGTTATCAAAAACATCAGTCATTTATATTTTCGACTTTTCAAATATATATCTTCAACTTGTAAATTTATGCATACAGTTTACCTCTTATATTTCTTAAATTTTTTTTTTTTTTGCTTAAAAAAAGATCTACATGCTCCTAAGAAGGGAAGAGATTTTGTGTGAGAGAGAAAACAAAAAAATGATTTGGGTGTGAGAGAAAAAAAAAAAAAAAAAAAAAGACAAGGATTCTATGTTTTGGGTATTTCGAGTTGGGCTTTTTAATTAGATGGACCTTTGTTCCTTTGATTTTCCAACAGGGTTACCGAACAGAGTGGAAAAGCAAATAATGATGTTTCTTTGTCATGTTCTTTAAACAGCCAAAAGAAGAATGCTAAAAGAAAAGATTGATCAACAATGTATGGGTTTCGCTGGTTTGTTTTGTTTGCATTTGCGTAGTGAAAATAAAACAGTGTGCTGAAGCTCGAAAATCAACCCAGATCTGAAGAGAAGATGATAGAATGGCAATTTTGTTATTTAGCTGAAAAAGATGGGAAGATAAAGTTAGCTAGGGCTTTTTAGAAAAGTAAATAGACATGTGGCATTAGACGAAGGGGCGTCTGTCTTGGTGCCTGGACAAGAGTCTGAGGACAGCATTAAAGCCACTTGAGTCTAACCTATGTGGTTGGACGCAAGAGACCGTTGGTGTACTTTAAGATAAATCTAGTAGTTTTTGATAACCTCATGCATTGTATAAAAATGAAAATTATATATATATATATATATGTATGTATGTATATATAAAAATAAAAAGCCTAATAGAGATATATTATTTTGCCATACATATATGGTTCAATGGTTGCGGAGCTCTGGCAGCAACAGCAGGCAAACAAATTCCTAATTTAAAGAATGAGTTGATTTTGTGTAAATATAAATAATCCATTTTCTAACAAGTATTTTGCACAATATTAAAAGGAAAATTAACACCAATGCTCACAGATCGAAGCCGGATGGTACTGGTGATTTCAATTCCGAGAAATTATTGTATGAAAGATCCCTGAAACATGACAATACAACACATATGTGACAGTCAATATTGCTAAAGGCCAGGTGATGGCATATATGGTTATGCCAACGTTTCCCATAAACACACTGCAACTAGAAGTGGCAACTGGGCGGCACTGCCTTCCTTGGCCCGGCCTCCTGGGAAAAACCTACCCCACACCCGCCTGGTTTAAGAGGAAATTAAATAATCTATGTCTTTAAAATATGCTTGACATATTTGATAAGGAATTGAAACAACCTTGTAATCAACCAAAGGGCATATGTGACTATTTTGTTTTTTCAACCTTCAATCTTATACTACTTATTATCCATGTTAGTTAATTCTTCTAACGCTAATTTTATAGATATATATTTTATTAATCTAATGCTAATTATCTTGTTTCGTAGATCTTCTCATTACAGAATATCCGTACTTGATAACTAAAACTTAATAATATATCGAATAATATCCTCTTTTTTCTTTCTAATGTTGATAAAAAAATGGTTGTAAATTTTTTTAACAATCTATTTAATTCTATAATCTCAATAGTAACAAACGGTGGATCTTACACTAAAAAGTATATTGTATATTAGAATAAGACGTACAGTTTTATAATTGGCGGAGTCTTAACCCACGTGGAGATGAAAATGATTTTTTTAATTTTTTTTGTTCAAGGTTCTATAAACAGATTTATGTGGATATAGTTTGTCATAATTTATTAGGAAAACTGTAACAACCACGCACAGTTGCCTAAGGGACGTGTCATTTTATAAAAGAGATGTCATGCCAGTCTATGACAATGACAAAAACAACATATGGATCAGATGTAAGATTCAGAATTACGAAGAATTTGATTAAGACATACAGTCTAGTTTGGCTTGCTCGTAATATCCAATTAGGTATGGTTCCGTTGAGTTTGTTTCTTGCAAGAGACCTGTTTCCATTTTGACCAAACAATCGTCGATTAACAGAGTTTTGCTGTTGTTATTTAGCAGATCATAACTACAAAATTTAGAATACTCATGAGATCAAGTTGCAAAAATGCATGCATAAATAGTAATACATCCTTACATGTAATTTAAATTTGATCTCATAGACTCTGGGATTCCACCAGTGAGGCTGTTGAAGCTTAAGTCCCTGCAAAAATAAAACGTGGACGGTCAAGAATTCAATAACATTCATGTGTTTCAGTAAATTCATAAAAATTCAAGGGACTTACAAGTGTTTTAATGATGAAAGTTCACCAATGTAATTAGGAATTGAGCCAGCGATCGAGCAATTCCTCAGTATCCTGTAGATGAAAAAAAAAAAGAGCAAGAAGTTACTTAAAATAAAAATTCACTTCATAATAAATGCTGGTTTTGTATTTGGAAGTTTATAGAAACTACGATTACAGCAACTTTTCCTCATTTCTTAAAGACCAAAAATAAATAAATAAATAAACATTCCTAGAAAATTCTTTCTTTTTATGCTCTTAATGCTTCAGAGTAAGGTTTCAAAGTTCTTCATATGATATCTGCAACTTGAAGTAAAACCACTTACAAAGTATATATGTTGGAAAAGGTTGTGGTCTGGGGCAGTTCGAACGGATATTTAGGAGTTAGGTCACTTACCAACCTGTAAGAAAACCAAATTGAGATTAACAAATAAAAAGGTAGAATGCTTATTAATAATAACAGGCCAAGTATTTAATTTGAATCTCCAAACTTTATAAAACAAGTACTGATCATCTGCATTAAAGTATTACGCTTACAGATACGAAAGACTAGACAAATTAAAATATTCTTCCGGCAGATCCCCTTCAAAATTATTTCCTTGTAATGCACTGAAGCAAAACAAAGTATACATAACTTAGCAGAAAATTAAAAAAATAATAATAATAAATAGGACCAATTCTGCAAAATTTCAAATGGTAGCAATATCTTACGCTGGATATATATATATACACACACACACACACACACACACATATATATACTTGTCATGCGTACGTATACAAAGGACCAATATCAATATATATTTTTTCGATTGGCCTCCGCACAAAATAATGAACTACTTAGATACGCCCCTAGTAGAACGTACTTAAAATTCCAATTGCCAATTATAATAACGAGCTAGGAAATTCTTACAGGTTTTCAATTCCAGTCCATTCATTGACGTAGCGAGGCAAGGGACCGGATAACTGATTCCCAGCAACTACGCTGCATTGATTAAGCTTGACTACTTTATCCAAACCTTTTTTTATTACAGGCAATATTAAAGTTGTTAAATAGAGAACGGTACTTACAACCAGTTAAGAGAGCGGAGTTGTTTGAAACTGTCTGGCAATTTCCCAGTGAAATAATTGGAGGACAGATATCTAATACAACATTAACAACAGAGTTATTATATAAAATATATCTCAAGCTATATAATATTTTCTCTTTTCGATTCCCATAAGTTTTTTGTTGATCCAAAAGTACTTGAAAGAAACTCATGAATATGTGAGTTAATAAAAGTAAAACTTACAAGGATGTAAGAGAGGTCAAATCTCCAAGTGTGGAAGGAAGACTACCAGACAGTCTATTATCATTTAAAGTCCTTCAATCAAGACAAGGAGGGGCGCTTAATTGTGAGAATTTATGATAAAGGACAAAATTAATGAATCATATATAGTATAAGTGTAATATCTAGTAGATCAAGCTAGTGAGCAAATTGAGAACATATTGAATAACGTACAAACGCCTAAGTTTGCGGAGACGTCCCAAATTTTCGGGAATTGAGCCTGATAGCATATTGAAGTCCAGAAACCTGCAAAACATACATGAAAATATTAATTGAAGGGAAGCATGAATTGATCAAACGCTATCAGGACATGGAAAAGATACAAATATATACAAATCTTCTAGAAGTGTCAGCTGTCCCAGAGACGACGGTATACTGCCTTGGAGATAATTATAGCGGAGATACCTGTGGCGGAGTGAAAAAAAAAAATGGAGTTTGAATCACTTTGTACAATATTTATAACTAATGGGGAAAAAAAGAAATGAAAAAGAATAAATCAAGTATTATGCTTACATTTGCACTTTGAACTTTAAAATTTTCACTTTACGTTAGTCCCGCTTAACAATTTTTTAGGTTATAAGGTCTTGTGATCTTTCTTTCTGTTTTATTTTGATAGAAATGTTAACAGAATTGATGAAGTGAGACTAGTTCAAAGTATGGGAGGTAACATGATATCTTTTAAATTTTCAGGAGGCTAACGTGAGGGAATTTAAAACAGAAAGGATTCATAAATAAATGTGTATGAATGTATGTACGTACGATATTTTGCAGATGGTCTAGATAACAAGTTGGTAGAATGTGCTTGCTACTTACAATATTGGTTATTTCTTATCGCGGTTAAAAAAAAAAAGGTGCCGATGATGCTCCGTTACTTAATTAGAGGGAGGGAGATTAGAACGAGGCAATTGAGCATACCAGTGCCAATCAATATTATTAAGCTTTTCCACGTTTACTGCATTTTTTTAATTAATTATAAAAAAATCAACCAATTTGATTATAAAAGTTTTGATCATAACGAAAAAAATAATAATAATAAGACGATGGTGGAACCAAAATGAGAATATTGATATTCATATAGATATTGGCACCTTAATTTTACCAAAATATCGATAAAAATGGAATTTTATGTAAAATATTGAAATTCATTCTCAAACATTATATTTTTAAACTAAAATAGTTAATTTTAGATAAATTAGATGAAATTTTCTGTCAAAATACAAACTGAATACATGGTAACAAGTGATCACAGTACAATCAATTATAAGCATAGATTCACAAATTAAATAAAATAGTTAAAAAGTTCAACCTAAGACAAGCACCTTAGAGTTTTGTACAAAATAAGAAAATATCAATACTTAAAAGAGTATTTTCGAGGTTCTAAGATATTTAAAAATTGGAACACATTCTTGGTTTAAACAAAATTGATACCAAAGCATAAAGTTTAAATAGTTTCTTATATATTGTTAATAGACTACAAGATTGAAATACTAAAGTATAAAAAGAGAATTCTTTAACTACATTAAAATGTAAATTAAAAATTAAATATAAAGCACTAATATTTTCACAATATATATTTTGTCACTTAACGCTACATTTTTCATGAAAATTGTTGTATTGATAAGAATATTTATATCTACGGATATTTCTACAAAAATTTATTAATATTCCACCAAAAAAAAAAAAACACTACACCCTAGTTTCTATATTGTTACTTCTAAAATATAAAAATTTCAAACAAAAAAAATACGGATCGAAGTATTTATTTTTCAAAGGTTGGTGGGAACGTAATAACTTACAGCCATCTGAGATTCGTTAAGTACCCCAAGCTGTCTGGTATTGTCCCCGTCAATTGATTGTTTGAAAGATCCCTACACGGATAGATGTCAATCCATTAATTTGCGATATATATTTTTACTAAAGTAGAAATCCATTAAAGATATTAGTTAAGAGCTTTACTGACTAAGTAGAGACTTACAGAGTGGTGAGACTAAGCAAATTGCCCAAGCTAGCTGGTACTGGGCCTCGAAGTTTGTTATAGGACAGAACGCTGTTCACCCAAGCACGCCAAATTAGCGTCAGTAAATGCACCAAATAGCATTTTTATTAATTTGTTTGAAAAAATAGTTCAAACTGTTTTCTATAATTAGAATTTTTTTTGTTTAAATTTATAATAGAAAACATTATAGTAAAATTTTGAAACCCTAAAAATCGGTTAGGACCGCATATGCTTGTGAAGTTTATAGCTTTTCTTTTGAATATTGGTAGATAACATCATACCACTTAAAGTAAAATTGAATAATACATAAAATTGAATAAACAATTTTTTAATACAAATATTGTTCAATTACGCTCTGATACGTGCAAGAGTAAACTCTTCCAGAGAACCGATTAATCAGTTTAAAAAATCGTATGCAATTACAATTGTAACGCTATATATAACTTTATACGGTGATTGTTTTGGATTTGAAAATTATTTTTGCGCGAATCGATGGGACAATCAAATGCATTCTCTTTTTTCAAATCTTTTGTCCAACTTTAATGTCCCAAATGATATCCAACTAATTATATTATGACATGTCATTTAATGTAAAACATCTAAAATTTAATTAAACACTATTTTGAACTTTTTAAATGACATGTCATATAATTAGTTAGACACTAAAAATTAGACAGATAATTTAAGTCCTCTTTGATTAATTAGTAAAATATAAATCAAGGCGAAATCTCGCAAAAAGATATAGAGACAATATTAATGTGTGGATTTTCTGGAGACAACAAATGGCATTGACCCTATTGCTAAATTAAGAAGGCTCAAGAAACCTTCTTCGAAGCGGTGTGGGGTGGGGTAGGGGACCTACCACTACACCAAAAAAATATAAAACCTCTAATTTCATTTTTCTTTTTAATTTGTACAAAAAGTTAAATTAAAAATCACGAGAGGCATACTAATACTCAACAGAAAA
The DNA here is from genome assembly GCA_946598075.1 of Artocarpus hirsutus. Taxonomy (NCBI): domain Eukaryota; kingdom Viridiplantae; phylum Streptophyta; class Magnoliopsida; order Rosales; family Moraceae; genus Artocarpus; species Artocarpus hirsutus. Next base: position 23,166 of record CAMOHE010051025.1, read on the forward strand.
GCCTTGGGGGCTCCGCGATGCTACGTACCTCATGCGGAACCCCCAGCAATGCTCGAACGACAAGGATTCACATTGAAAATTTAGCGATAAAACATTTAACAAGGAAGAAATGGTAAGAAATTACAGCTTCTTCAGATTTTGAAGATCGCCAACTGCTGCATCTATAGTTCCAATTAACCCCACTGTGCTCAAGGATCTGGCAAACAATAGATTGTTAAAAGTTAGTTCATGCTGAAAAGAAAGTGGCTAGCAACCTCTAAATCAAGAGTAGATGTCTTTGAAATCAAGTTTGATGGTTGACTAAATAACTATGAATTATGCTGATAGAACTAATTATTTCTTTTTCTTGATCACGTACATTTCCTCGATGTAGCACCGAGTCCCATTGTAATCGTTACATGAGTCGGCACACTTGATGGTAACGCCATAATTGGACATTTGATTTTGGCAATACCACTTACTAAAAGCGGGAAACGAGATTTTTGACTTGAATTGGCGTGTAATGGTTATCAGAGAAGACACTGCCAGATAATTTCAAGAAACAAGTTATTGTTCACCAAATGTTTCTATTAATATTTAAGAAAATAAGTCATATACGGATGGTGATGCAAAAATATATATCAGATATAATCAAATCAAAGGGAAAAAAAAAGTAGAGCACCAAAAGCCAATCAAAATTATGAAACTTCCCTAAAGAAAATAATGAACCAGAAATCAACAATTACATACTGGATCAAAATAGGTGGAAATTGTAGCTTTGACTTAAGAAAAATAGGCAGATCATAATATTTTGAGGAAAAAAAATAAATAATAATCTAGAGAAGGAAAAGTCATCCTACCATTAGCGGAAAAGGTTTTCAATGAGAAATAATCTAACACTTTTTAATTTTGTTCTGTTTATAACATTTGGTTGTGTTTGTATTTATTATTAATTATAGAATTTCATGTTCTAGTTCTGAAAGATATTTTTTTTTCTTTTTTTAAACAGAGTTTTTGTTTATGCATCCAAATTTATTAAAAACTCGGAATATTAAAAAAATAAAAATGACAAAAAAGGCACCTACTTTCACACTTTATTTAAAATGAAAGTCTCACTACATAAATCTAGCTACGCTTCAAGGCATCGAAAGCAGCTAAAAGTAAACAAAATTTATTACGATGTTAGCACAGTATGATTCCGATGATTTCCCTAGCTATTTTGGCCTTCTAAGTTTAAAAGTTGTTTTTAAAAGTTTTTGGATGATTCTCAGAAACATTTTTCTCTCCAGAAGTATTTTCTATCAAAGTATGGCCTATATATTTGGGAGCGCTTAATAAAAGCTATTTTTGGCCTTTTGAGTCCAAAATTTGCTTCTAGAAGTATTTAGATAATCTATCAGAAGTGTTTTTCTTTTCAAAAGTACTAGATGTCAAAGCCATAAAATGTGGCTTCTTAAAAAAGCAAATTCAAAACTTGCAATAATACATTATAAGCTTAAATATAATATTTTTGTAACTTTTTTTAAAAGCTTTAAACCATGTTGACCTGTTATAACTCTTTTAAAAATATGGTTTTAAATACTTACCGAAGAGCTACAACTTTTACTTCTCTTCTTCTATTGACTAAAAGCACAAACAAAAACTATGCCAAAAGGGCCCAAAATGTGGCTTCTTCAAAAGAAACTTCTAAAATAAACTTTAAAACTTGTACATAGTATTAATAATACTCTATTTTAAGCTTAAATATAACATTTTTGTAACTTTTAAAAAAATTGAAATAATTTTCACTCATTAAAGCTCTATTAAAAATATGATTTTAAATACTTACTTCAAAGCTACTCAAAGCACATACAAAATGCCAAATAGGCCCTTAGTGCAAAATTTACCCTTTTACCATTTTAGACTAGAATATATTTTAAATACTTTTATATTGAATGTTGATTTAATTAGGAAATATAATTTGCCGTCTTTTACCTTTTTTTTTTTTGAGGCATCCATCTTTATCTTTGAGGTTATCTGATTAAAAAAAAAAGCACTCTATATGCGTCATCAGATGGTCCTTTCCAATTTTACATTTAAGGAGTTTTTCAAAAAAGAATCCTAAATTTAAAGCGTTATCTTGATGTTTTCATTAACTCGTAAAAACTTAATCCTCTTCGTTCAGGGAATTATTGATCTACTTTTTTAATAAAAAAAAAATACAGATCTAAGTAAGGGAGGAAAACTGATCAGCTGTTCCTTTCTTCACATTTCCCATTTTTTTTTAAAAAAAAAAAAAAGAAGAGAGAGAGAGAGAGTAAAGTTCACGAGAAGTATATATACTGACAGAACATTTCCTAATCTAAATTTAAAACGTAAACTTGTTCAAGATCCAAGATCTGAACCTACATGATCATGATCATCTTATCAGAAGGGAAAGCAAGTAATCATGTGATGCTCTAAGCTTCCTCTTATATATATCGCGCTTCACTCTTACATTTAGTTTTTTTTATATCTGCAGGGATTGAATATGTGTAGGCAAGCGATTTTCTTCCAGCAGCTTCTGTATACTTACAGATTTTTTTCTTTAAAAAAAAAAAGGAAAGAAAAAAATTCGGCATAATTTTCGTACCACTATATGAGACTCCATTTTGAAAAGCACTCCGTATAGAGGATATAACCCAAGCAGTTTTTTTGGTAGTTTATAGAATGTTTCTGTCAAACTCACAGGTGACCAGATGAAGTACCTAAGCTAGTGGTATTATATTGAAGTATGTATACATATAGCTTGAGAAAAATATATATACAAATTATAAGTTGATCGTTCAAATATACCTTCGTTTGATGGCAACTCTGGATAATCAGCCGAGGCCTGAAACTTACAGTCAGAACCTGATTTCCAAAGGATGAACAGGAGGTTCAAGTAGACTACAAGCTTATAAGAAAAAAGACGTTGAAGGAACGGCTCACTCATAATTTTCCACTTTTGCTCTAATTCATTTTCAGTACGGTGACATTTGCTGTCTTTCTATAAATATGCTAGGCATATAGCATGTGCAAGACCCTTCGAGAATCTTTTTTTTTCCCCCTGAAGTAAAATAATATATATATATATATATGTGTGTGTGTGTGATTTTTTTACATGGATTAAGAGCATCAGTGGTGTCTTTACACTACCGTGTTAGCTTCATTTAAGGAATCTATTTACTGGTATCACAAGTGGGATGACAAGAATCTTGGTCAACACATGACACTGAAAATTTCTAGTGTATTAAATACGCAATAATTACGAATCATGTTAAGTAAATCAAGTATAAATTTTGTGAGCCAATGCTAAAAAATTTGTTAAGAATTTATGGTTAATTTTAGTGTCATGAGGATTATTGTTTAAATCTGTTTTTACGAAAAATTTTATAAAGGGGAAAAGGGGATTTTTAAGATTAAAAATCATGCCAACTCATAAACAAGGAATGCAATAACAATAAGCTAGAGAGCCTAATTGTTTTAGAATGTGTTGCAACAAATTTTAAGACAAAAATACAGTATAAGAAATACACAGTATGTGGAACTATGCAATATGAGAGTGATGCAATGTAAAGAATACACTAATAAAGTTATTAAGTGTAAGAATTATACTAGTAAAGTTAAGCAGTATAGAAATTATAGTGCATAAAGTTATACAGTATGAAAAATTATACCACATAAAGTAATGCAATATAGAAATTAGACTGTGTGTAATGCCCCTATTACGGACGTTACAGATGTCGTTACTTTTCTTTCGTAATACTTATATTTATAAGATAAACTATTTAATTAAAAAGATAAATTAGAAACATAACCCAGGATCCATGAATTTTTTTTTTTATATATATATACATCTGAATATACATTAATATATTACTCATTTATAAACATTTCCTTAAATAGTTTATCTCACTAAAATAATAAAGTCATAAAAACTCATGGTCAAATACATTTTATTATTATTATTATTATAACTTAATCATTATATAATAATTTAATCCATTTTTTTAAATAAATTACTTGATTATAAACATCCTTTAAACATTAATAAAATTTGCATACATACTTCAGTAGGTCGGATTCGATCGGCAGTCCTAACGATTTAAATAAAATTTGTTTAAATACAGTTTTAATGCGGAAGAAAATTTATAATAAAAGTCCATCAAATAAACATTCTCAAAATTATAAAACTTAATTTAAATCCTTAAAATTCAAAATTTATAAACATAGTTTATTTCATAAAAATTTCTTTTCTTTTTTGGCGTCTTCTATTTTGCAATTTATCTTGCTTAGCTTACACGTCCGTCTCGATCCTCCACCTATTCCATGATTTTCTTACCCTTATCTGCAACATGATATAAACTTAAATAAGCAAACACTTAGTAAGTACATTTGTAAATCTCA
>CAMOHE010051026.1:0-15812 GCA_946598075.1 Artocarpus hirsutus
GCTTCAGCTGTTGAAAGCCTTATGTATGCTCAGGTTTGCACAAGACCTGACATTGCATTCGCTGTAGGAATGTTGGGCAGATATCAGAGTAATCCAGGATTAGACCACTGGAAGGCTGCAAAGAAAGTGATGAGGTACATGCAAGGAACCAAAGACTACATGCTTATGTATAGACGGACTGACAACTTGGAGGTCATTGGTTACTCTGACTCTGACTTTGCTGGCTGCATTGATTCACAGAAATCAACTTCCGGATACATTTTCATGCTAGCTGGTGGAGCCATTTCATGGAGGAGTGCCAAGCAAACCTTGACTGCTACTTCCACTATGGAGGCAGAGTTCGTATCTTGTTTTGAGGCTACCTCGCATGGTGTATGGATCAAGAGTTTCATTTATGGGCTTAGAATTGTGGATTCTATCTCTAGGCCATTGAGAGTTTTCTGTGACAATTCAGCTGCTGTTTTTATGGCTAGAAACAATAAGAGCGGTAGTCGAAGCAAACACATCGACATTAAGTATCTGGCCATAAGAGAGCGTGTTAAGGATAAAGCGGTGGTCATTGAGCACATAAGCACTGAATTGATGATTGCCGATCCCTTGACTAAAGGCATGCCACCAGTAAAATTTAGGGATCATGTGGACATAATGGGACTTGGTTCCCTTATGTGATTTCATTGTACTTTGTAATGAAACTCTATATTTATGATATTTTCTCATTTATCTTCAGTTATGTGCACAAATTTATGTTAGAGAAATATCACTAAAGTTTGGACCAAGAATAAACATAGGGTTTATTCATTAAGTTACATGGGTAAATCTAGAGAGACAAGTTATATTGTAATACATGGAAGATAATACTCGTCATTCAGAGGACCTATCGCCATGATTCATATATTTTGTTTCTCATTGTAATAGTTGATGTGGTGTATGGGCCAAGTGGGAGAATGTTAAACCTTAATTGGCCCACCTGGCACGTTCAAATTGAACGTAAATAACCGCCATCAACTTTAATGGACGCGTGGCGTTTTCCCGGCGAAAACTGCCATTAACCGTGTGATGGTCACGGTTTATAAATGGAATCCCGTTTTGATTGGTCCCTGGGCATACAAACAAATAAAACTCATTACACCATCGATAGAGTAGTTTGTTAGTGCTCAGAAAATTTCAAAATACAGTGTGCAAAATCATCAGTGTCGGGCCGAAACTTGCAGAGCACAAATTGCAATGGCGGGAGGTAACATTACACGATTCAATTTGCTTCCGTTGCATTATGGTTATAATATGTATATCACGATGAACTGAATCCGATCAGAAAAAAATGAAATGAAGAGACATTAAATATACTTACTTCACCCTCCAAAAGTTCGGCGTTTTCATTTTTCTCACGCTCTGAAATCAAAAACCAAAAAAATGAAAAATAAAAAGAAGAAATGAATAATCGACATTAGAGAAAGAAGCATAAATGATATTTTCAAACCAACAGCTCTTCTCTTATAGACCAGCTTGAAAATGGAGTGAATCAGATCCTGACGCCGAGAAGGAGAAATCGATTTTCAGAAACAAAAGGAAAGTGAAATTGAAAAGAAAAAAGATATCGGAATTCAGAGGGAGTGAGAAAGTATACAGGATCGAAGGAGTTGGATTCCATGAAAAGCACATTCGAAGAACACGGACGATCAGTGCAGTCTTCGCGCCACCGTTTTGTTTTTTCGATTTGGCTGTCCCGCTCAACTGCTCGCGAGTTGCGTCTTTCATATAAATCTGAAAATTTTTTTACGAGTTTCCCTAATTATGTAGCTTTATCAAAATAATCCCCAAATTTTAAAGAGCAACTTATAAGAATGCACTTATAAAAGGAGGACGTTTTCAAGATAGTCTTCTTAAAAAGTTCTTTTTAAAAAGTTTTTTTTAAAACTGGCCCTTTAACAAATGATGTAATTTATTAAAAGCTTAAGTTATCTTTTCTCCGACCCGTCAAGTTTTGTCCCAAAACCCACCAGGTTCCATCAGATTCCGTCTTGAAACCCATCAAGTTCTGTCATGAAACCCACCAAAACCTGTCTCTAGTCTCTGAAATAGGGTACTAGATTGGAACTTGCTAGGTTTGAACTTAGAACCTACCAGATTCTAACATTTTTTTTAAACAAAGAAGCGTTGACCACCTTCAGTTGCTGACACGGGTACCGAATTGGAATTTGTACTAGATTCTAACTTGGAACCTACTAGATTCTATTTTTTTTTTTTTTTTGAAACAAAGAAGCGTCAACCACCTCTGATCACCAGTGCAGGTGCCAAATTAAAATCTACCAGATTCTAACTTGAAACCTACCAGATTCCATCATATTTTTTAAATCAAGCAAGTGCCGACCACATGTAGTAGTAGGCATGGGTGACGGATTGGGACCTACTAGATTCTAACTTGAAACTTACTAGATTCTAATATTTTTTTAAACGAATAAGTGCAAACCGCTTCAGGTTGCTAGTGCGATGCCGAGTTGTAACTTACTAGGTTCCAATTTAGAATCTATCAGATTCTAACTTAGAACCTACCATATTCCAACATATATATTTGTTAACACACCAAATTCTATCTCAGAACCCGCTGGAAACCCTTGGGTTCTGTCACCAAACTAGTTGAAACTCACCAGATTCCAACATGGAACCCGTTAGATTACGTCTAAGGACTTGCTATAACTAGCCAAATTTCGTCCCAAAACTCGCCAAAGATAGCCATATGCCAATGTGGAACCCGTAAGGTTCTCGAAACCTAGCAGGTTCAATTCAAGTACTAACACCAAATTTAAATCTCTAATCAAATCATCCAATAAAAAATTACATAGTCTTCAAACAAAGATTAAAACCAAAAATACAACTAAAAATGTAGAAAAAGAAGAAGAAGCAAATATTCAAAAGATACAACAATAAATTCAACCACCAAGTCTAAACACCATAAATTCAACCAAAAAATTCAACACACAAAAACAGTGACAACACACAATAACATTGAGTAATAAATCCAACAAGCTTGCAAACAAGACCCTCAATGGCATATGCACAGCAAAAAAAAGAAAAAAAGAAAAAAAGACCATCAACAACATCTACACGGCAAAAAAACTATTACATTCAAAACAGATAATTTGAGGGATATGATAAAGAGAATCCTAACTAGATGTGGCTAAGCAAATCTAATCCATTTCTTTTAAACTATGGAATCCATGAAAGAGGACCAAATAAAAAAATCATATTCAAGTCTAAATCTAAAATTACTATAGGCGGGTTGTAACCTGATCTATGGCCGCACCGGCTAGATTGGTGGCCTCCTTGGCAAGCTATGTGAGTCTCAAGGCCTCGACTTTATCTACGACTCCAGCCGCCTAGAGGACTGGGCCCCCTTCGTGGTGGACATCGTTGCCGTCAGTTCGACTCATGTCTTCGACACTATCGATGTCACCGACTACCCTAATGTTGACTGATGCAAGTCACACAAGCTCGTGACCACCCACACCAGCATCATAAAAACCCTAATGTTCATCGACATTTGTAGAGAGCGAGGCCTCATTCTCATCAACTATGCCACCAAATGCATCTTCGATTATGATTTGGATCATCTACACTAAGTCTAGTGGCACTAATAACTGAAAAATCCAAAGATTAATATGTACAGTTACTTAAGGATATTTCCATTACTACGCCATTAAATTCATAAGAAAATATAAGTTTAAAGCTTACAAGTTTATGTTTAGGTAAGCATTATGAAAAACGTTCATGAGAGAATATAAAAATCTAAGAAAAGGATTGACCTTAGACGAGCCAATACATTTTTAACAACCCAACAACAGTTCGGTCCGATACTTAAACATTAGATTAATTACATTATATAGAACTCAATAATATAAGCGAAGAGTTTTCTTGAAAAACCCGAACACTTAACGTAGAAATTCAACTTAAATTTCCACACTTTATAATTAGAGTGAATTCGGTAGTATACAATACCATTGAGCGTTACAATAATATTTTCTAAGAAACTATTTAAAATCAAGAGACCTTTCATGTTAAAGTTAAAGATGAATTGAGGTTATTAGCGAGGAATCTTAGATTTAATAAATTAGAATTTCAACTATAAGTATTGCATTAAAGATGTACCCACAGACACTTTAACGCAATTAAACGAGAATAGTAAGCTTTGTTTAATTTAAAAAGCTTATTATTAATGAAAATAAGGAACTAGTGTTACAAGCACTAAGAACTTAAATCTGTTTTAGTAAAGGCTTAGAAAAATCCTAGAATTAAAAAATGTAATTTACACATTTAAATCAAAGATTTTTCTAGAGATATCATGTATTAATTTTTATGAACGAATGATTTATAGAATTAATATAAATATTCCAAAATTCCTAGAGTCGACGACGTGTCGTAGGTGCGACGAAAGCAACATGGAGGAGGGAGAGAGAAAAGAGAGAAAATATGAGGGGTTAGGTTCTTTTTGTTAAGGTTGGTTCTTAGCATTGATGTATTTGGATTTATCAACGATGTATCAAGATTTATCACTAATATATTAAAATTTTTATTGTTGATATACTCAAATTTATCATGAATGTACTACATTATATCACTGATATATATTGTTTATCACCGATGTACTCGAGTTTATCATTAACACACTCAAGTTTTTCATTGATGCACTATATTGATGTACTAGAGTTTATTACTAATGTATGCCTGCTTGCTGTCATTTTGACTTGAAAGTTAATAAGGAGGTGTCATATTCTTAATTTAAAAAATATGATCATTTATTTTGAAAAGACCATTTGCTTCTAAATATGTTTTTGAAGGTGTTACTATATAGGATTTTTTTTTTAAGGGAGGTTACTATATTTTTTTTTAAGATATTAACTTTCATTAAAATTACATTATAAATCCTTCTTAAAATAGTTGAAGAAATATTTAAAGAAATCTAACCTCATCATATCTAAAAACCTCATTCTTCTTCTCTATCATCTTCTTATTATTTTAAGGAAAAGAATCTCATTTTTCAATGTCAAATCTCCAAATTTTTTAATGTTGTGTTTTTTTTTTTTTAAGGGAATGGTTGGAAGACCTTTTTTATGGTCTCTTTAAAATAAATGACTATAACTTTTTTAAATTAGACAAATAGCCGTTTATCAATGATAAACTAAGCTTAACTGATAAACTCTTCAATTTTATCAATGTTAAACTCAAATAGTTTATTAATAATAAACTGAGTTTACCTGATAAACTTATCAAATTTATCAGTATTAAACTCGATAAACTCAAGTTTATCACTGATAATCAATCATTTGCCAAGTCTTAAAAAGTTGAGATCATTTATTTTGAAAGTACTTTAAAAAAGGCCGCTTACCTTTATATAATCTTTGATAAACTCATATAGGGCGGGCGATATAGGTTGCAACACAACACAAACCTGACACGAATTTTTGTAGGTTAGTGTCAAAAAATTAACCCCGCGTCAGTTTAATGTCAACCTGAAATTGACATGTCTAAAAACAGGTCGGATTCAGGTCAACCCGCATAACCCTAAATTGACTCGCTTATATTTATTCAAATATTTTTTTATTCTGTTATTATATATCAGATCAGATATAGACAATAATATAACCTTAAACATCAAAACCCTACCTCTTACTTTGGAAGACAAATCAGTTCCATTATCGTATCCTTGTTATGATGGCTCGTAACATTTTAAGCATTCTGGTATCAACAGTTGCATCAGAATCTACATTTAGTAATAGTATCAACAGTTGCTATGATGGCTCGTGATATGTTTTATACTTGTTGGATGCTTTTTAAATTTTAAGACTGGACTTTCTTGTTGTTGTGATATAAAACTTATTTAATTTTGTGTTTGTTTTTATGTTATTAAATATTAATGTAGGCTAGTCATAGGCGGGTTGTAGGTCAAATATGAGTTGTGAGTCATTGTTTTTTGACATTATATATAAGGAACGGGTTGACACAGGTCGTGTTCATATCAACCCGTACTAAAAAGAGTCGTGTTAGGGTTGAGAATTTTCAACTCGTTCGTATCACAGGTCAGGTTAGTGTCGATCTAATTTTGTAAAAATTGACCCTAATTTGACACTAACCTGACCTGTTAACATGATTTGTCACCCCTAAACTCATGTTTATTAGAGTTTATGACTAATAAAGGATGAAGGTTGTTTATTTAGTGGTCATTAAAAAGATCACCCACCTCAATTTTTTTTTTAAAAAAAATCGTTAGACAATCTGAACGAAGTCGTTTCTTCGCTGCCTCCTTTTAGCGACGTCGTTTCAGTGTCGCCCTTCCAGGCAGAAAAATATCACCTTCTGAACCGGAAACTACAGACTCCGAGTGCGACTCAGTCCAACCTCTAATGCGACCTTCTCACTCTTCACCTTCCTCCTACTTTCTCTCTCTCCAACTCCAATAACTTCTTCTCAATCTCCCAAAAATGGCGAATCTCATTCACAGATTCACCAAAACCAAACCTTCTCCCACTTTCCTCGCTTCTCTCACCACCCACTTGGCGCGAAAACCCACCCCTTCTCTCTCCTCCCACCTCACCAATAGCGAAACCCCCAATTCAGAATCCACACTCACCGAAACGCTAATTTCCAGAGAAAAGCCAGAGTCTTCTCGGATCTCGCAAATCTTTTTCCCCAATCTCCCGTTCGGGTTCTGCTTGAGCCCTATTTCTCCGCCATTGGAAGTTTTCAAGGCCGAGGAGGTTGGGGCGGCCGAGGACGCGAGGACGGTTTGGGCCGACAGTACGAAGAAGAAGAGGAAGAAGAAGATGAACAAGCATAAGTATAAGAAGCTCAGAAAGCGTCTTCGGCGAAAGGCGAGAGCTTGATTGTTTGGTGTCTCTCCTTTTGGGGATTCAAAATCTCAGTTTTCGCATTTGAAATTGGGGATTCAAAATCTCGGTTTTCGCGTTTTGAAAATTTTTTGAAGTATTGATACATTTTGGTTAAAGTTTGAATTTTTATGCTTTTTGTTCAGAAATTTGATTAGAATTACAGAATTTTTGGGTTGGGTTACAGGAAATGCACAAAATTCAGAATTACGTCGATATGTCTAATTGTCTATTACCGTTTAGCTCCCTTGTTTAAGTTAATATCTCGTTATAGCATACATACTCAACTATAGTTGTGATTGTAAACTTATGATCATACTAGTTTCAGATAACATCCACTAATCACTAATGTTCGGAAGTTTTCAGATTATCTTGGCTGGTTTGGTGTATGCGGTGTTTGGTGGCAATAATTCGATTATATTGGTGTTGAGTAGTAGCTAATGAGCGTGCTATTTGGCGTTGGTGGCAGCCCGACACCACTACTCATGCTGGCTGGGTCCACAAGTGTGGGTCCACAAGGGTACTTGGGGCTTACTTATTGTGAGTACTGAGTATTGGTGACGGATCAGTGATGTCTATGATCTTATATCTGCAAATATATTTAGGGATCCCAGAGTGACATGGAAGTATCACTTGTTGGGCAAGGTGAGAACGCTAAGTTGGGACTTGGGAGGAACATACCCTCTGCAACCAGTACCAACCCTTGGGTACTTTAGAAAAATAATAGAGAGTGGGCCTCGTGTCGTGGTGATGTGAGGCCCACCATGTCCTATCGGTGTGGTGTCCAACACCCGTGCCCTTTAGCCTTGTTCATAACTATCAGGGTGTTTGTCAATCTCGGCTAGAATCATGGCTGTAGTTACTCTACCATGTTACAATAAAAAATAAAAAAAATTTATACTGTAAAACTCTTACATGATACAGTATTTTGAACTATAACTATAGCACTAGCCACACTTCTCAAATCTATTGTTTTGGTAACCTTTCTTTGGAGCGTTGATAAGAAGTCATTTGTCATTTTTTAAGTTCAGTACTAACTTTTGCGTGGAAATTAACTCTGCTTCATTCCTGTTTTTATTATGTAGAATGACTGGCTTGGACAAATGGAGTAAGCTTGTCCGAGTCAAGAATAGAGAGGCCTAACATTTTTAGCTTGAAGTCTTATCTGTAACTGTTGAAGACAGAAGTTGGTTTGCTTCAGTCCAACCTGACGGATTTGAAAATGGGAAGGATATGAATTATGAAGTGTACATACTAATTATCAGATCAAAAAAAATAAAAAAGTGTACATGCTAACTAAGTCGGTCAGATATCTATGTTAAGTTTATTGAATGATTTGGTCAGGATCATTTCTGGTTAGACATTCAATATTTGGATTGTGTAAACCTTCTACATTCAGTGAACCAAAATGATTTAGAGTTAAGGGGGGCCTGGGTAGTGAAGTTAGCCTAAGATGTCTTTTTCTTTCTAGTCCACTTCCCTTCCAGATCTAATTGTCTTTTCTATAACATTCAATATTCATTGTGCGAACCAGCTGTTTCTTCATCAACAACAGGAGCCAAATTGTTTGTTGGATGATTGGTTGAGATCGAGCCCATATTTTCACTCCTGTAGTTGAACAAGTCTAAAACCAGCCAAATCTTTTTTACAGCCTATTTCGAAACAGCGGGCTCATTTGACTTATTGCAAGCGAACTCAGTTCCATGGATGTTGCTAGCAATGTGTGGATTTTGCACGGGAAAAAAGGGGTAGAAGTTATTGATGATTTTATACTGACGATGTTCGGCAAGAGGGAAGGGAGGGAGAATTCTTGAATAGGATACGGAAAATTAACTATCAAGGTCAAAATTCTTTACCTTAGATTTTCATTAAGTTATGTCAAATTATATTTAAACGATATAGTTCTGATGTGATTTTTGTGTTAAAATTGTATCATGTTAGAACGATATTCTTTTGTAGTCTACCATAAAATTCTCCAAATAAAAAAGAATGATAAACATAAACACATGGTGAAGAAAAAAAAAGAGAGATTTTGTTGTTGTTGTTGTTTTTTTTTTATTTTTTTTATTGTTTGGTAAAAGAGAATATGTATGAAATGAGAAGATGAGGCTATGTATGAAATGAGAAGATGAGGCATACTTAGGAACAAAATAGGGCCAACGAAGTTCTAGGTTCATTGGCAGAGTGTGGAGAAGATAAATGGGTGTGCGATTTTGGCAAGAGTTTTGCAGAGAAATGCTTCAAAACTAAGGAGCTCTCTTGCCCTTTTTTCATGAGATAGGAGACATATATCAGATTTTATTTAGAATTGAGGATTGGAAAGAATATGATAAATAGAAGACAAGGGGGAGGAGTTTGAGCCGGAGAAAAAGACCAAAACTACGAGAGGAAATGGGGAGATCAAGAAATGAGAATATCAACTGGGCAAGAAGAAGCAGAGAAGCAACCGTGGGAAAGCTTTGTGTGAATTGAGAAATGAGAAAGAACTTAACGAAAACTTTGAACGGTATAATTGTGACAGAAGCTATAGTAAAACAAACTATGGTTTATATATGTATTTTTTCTCGTCTTTCCTTCTTAATTGCTGATAAACACGTGGAAATAAAGAACACACATAATTCATAGACAGATCGACCACAAAGCCTTTAAAGATAATACCGTGACCTAAAAGTAAATGCTATTAAATAACCTCATCCAAAAAATTACTGAGTAAAACAAACTTATCTTGTTTGTCATCCAACCACCCGTGTTATGTAGTAGTTGAGTCTTTGCTAGCGTTTCTTGAGAAAAAAGAACAAGTTTCTTCACAGGTGCCGCCCCCTCTCCTTTGGGGTCTAAAGCCCAACGCCGCCTCACTGAGATGGCTGTTGGGTCTCAGACCCATGAGAGGGGGAGGTTGGTACTGTGAGGGGCTAGTGTAGAGGGAGGATGAGGTAGAGAAGGGGCTACAATCTGTAGCAGCTGAAAGTCATCGTGGTTGGCAGAATTTTGTGTCAGCAAGCTCGGGAGGAGAAGGTTGTGGCTAGAACTGGTGAGACCCAAAAGCGAAAAGGGCAAGTACAATAACAGACGGTCGTTCCTGGCCGAGTTCGCGGGATCGTAAGGAAGGAAAAGCCGGATGGTGTGAGAAGAGCTAGGCCAACGTCTATACGAGATCCCAAGACCAAAGGGAAAAGAACCTCACGGTGAGAGGAGGAAAGGATCGACGGTGTGTTGGATCCGGTGGAGGTTTAAGGATCTAGGATGCAGCAGCCTAGATCTAGCATCGGCGGTGAGATCCTAGTGGCTAGTCATTACATCACCGGCTCTTAGGTTAGACTTGAAGGAGTCGTAGGTCAGAGTTTGGAATCACTGGCAATTGGGTCAACCCACAACCTTAAGAAAGAGGAAGAGACGAAGGCGGTGGCAGCAGGGATGGTCATCCTGCCAAACTTTTACCTCTATTAAGGTGATTAGTAGTTGTGGTCCGGATCACTTTCTCAGTTATAAAATAGTATAAAGCTCTCATATGCTACAGTAATAATTAAAAAAATCGCTACACTGTAAAGCTCTCACATGTTACAATAAAAATGGTTCTAACCAACCTGCTAAACACCATATATATTTGTACTTTTCTTTGTTTTCTGTTTTTGCTTTTGTTGTTTTGTTTTACCTGTAATAAAGGAGGTGGTAATCCTTCCTCCAATTGTATCTAATATGTCTCCTCCGCCTGCTAAGGGCAGGTGATGTTTAGGTGTCGGATTAGAATTTAGTCTAAGCCTCTTCATATACACCCTCGTTGAGAATGATTTTCGAACTGAGCTTTGGATGAGCTCTTTAGTTTGTATCAAGAAAGCTTTTCCCTTCTAAGTCTCAATACTTGAGTTTAGTCCCCGATTTATAGGGTTGAAATCTTTTGTCCTGGATAGTTGCATACGTCTCACTATGTATTGTCGGTAGTCTTAATAATGGTTTCCCATTTCAAAAACAAAACAAAAAAAAAAACAAACAAACAAACTTATGGATACTTAGCTGTCACAAGTGCACCTCATCCTCCGTTGTTTTGTTTTAAATTGTCACCCTACCAAAAAGCCACATTCAATTTCTTTCCTCGTACTTTTCAAAGGTTCAAATATAAAACTCTTTACACAGTGTCGAATAGAAGATGTCGATGGTCCTTTTCATATCTGTGCTAGCAACGTTATCTCAAATATAGAAATTTAAAAAAACCTTTTTATAACATTATTTCTTACATCAACAATCATATTTAAATATATAATATTATAACCTTATTACTAATAAAATAATATAATTTATTTTAAAAAATACACTACATATTAAACTAAAACTTATAATTTTATAAAATTTAATTGTACCAAGATGAAAATGATTTTCCTTCTTACATGTGTGGGGATGAATGTCTATTACACACTATTTTTCCAAAATTTTGTGGCTGAAAATAGTAAAGGGGCCTTACGCTTCATGTCTTCTGAAACATTGATACATTTCATTTTTATTATTCAGTTAATTGGTTAGAGAAGCTAGTCAAGTCAATTTACTTTCTCTTTACAACTGCCACATTCCACAACAATGATGGTGGGGTTAAATCAGCATCATTTCCTCTATTTGGCAAAAAAAATTTACCCGCTTTAAATTGTGGACAGATACCGTGCCATAATTGTAAGTGAGTTCTGTTTGGTTCCAGAGAAAAGAAAAGAAAAGAATAAAAATGAAAAGTGTGCCATGTTGGGTCTAATAAGTCGATGGGATGTTTACCATGTTTTTTGCTGGGATCTTGACAACCTTTGCAGTAATTATTATTCATTGCTCTCTTGCCCCTGACTTAAGGTGGGGCACCTTTTATTATTGAAATTGATGTAGTATAATTGGACACATAAATGTGAGGTGTTGAATTGTATTCAAAGTAGCACATGACCAAAGCCTAATATCATTCACATTTATGAGATTATGAGTTGAGCTGTCAATACACAGTTGGTTAATACATAAGTATTTAAGAAATAAGTTAAGATTCTATTGTTTAAAAACTTTACACTATAACATATTTTTTTTTATACTATAACATAAGAGATGATGTTTGAAAATGTAATTTAAATTAATAATTTAAACTGTAAATAGTGTAAAGCTCTCACATGCTATAGTAAAAAGTTACAATGTAAAGCTCTCATATGTTACAGTATTCAAACCCAAATTGATATTTTAAACTACTTTTCTAAACACTCAATTAATATTGTTTAAGTTAAAATTGAGTTTGTGACACCAATGCATTTATATATTTATTTTTGTGACAACATAAACAAACATATGTTCTCAAAAGTAGTATGTAATCTAATAAAATATCAGATAAAAGCTAGCTAAGGTAATAATAATTTAATACCCTTGAGCCGTGTATTACTTTTCTATTATTACAAATTTAAAAAAAGATTAAAAAAAGTGAATGTTTTTGTATATATCTTTTATGTGATTAAAAAAGAATCTCTTGAGCCAAGGAAATGGGTAATTTTTTTTTGTGAACTTTTTTTTGGCAAGAGTATGGAATAAAGAAAACAGCTTAATGACAACTAAAAGAAGGAAGATAGCTTGTAAACTCAGTATTTGACTGTTGGTTTACTAGCTTATGTTTGAGGGAAAAGAGCCAAGAAAGTCATGTGGGCAAAGTCATTTTCTTAAGGGAATTGTCTTGAACCTCACCAACAATAATCCTCACATTCTTCCGAGGAGTCATTTTAATTACCAAAAAACATGTGGTGGTGTGCTCTAGGCTTTCACATTCCACACAAATCCCAGCACCTCAACTCTGAATTTTTCTACAATAACATATTTTACAATATAATGTTTTATTTTAAAAATATAAGCCTGGCGTTCTAATAGATGAAAAGCCCTTCTTACCCACTAGCTTCTAATTAAAGGGTTTTTATTTATTTTTCTCTCTCACATACAAATAAAAAAATGGAAAGGTGGGGGCAAAAAAAGAATAAAATAAATGTTATTTTTTCATTTTTATAATGAAGAAGGCAAACAGTTCCCCTTTGCTCCTTCACCTAAAACCTCAATATATATAAAGTTTTTTTTTTCTGTCTCAAAACAAAATTATTGAAAATGAAAGAGGTGAAGGCGAATAAAGAAATAAATAAACAAAGGACTGCTATTTATTTATATTTTTTAAAATTTTGTATTGAAGAATGCAAACACTCCCTTTTTCTCCTTCACCTAAAGCCTCCAAATATTATTAACTACACATGAATATATCTTCTTTATATTTCTTTTTACAATTTAAAGCACAATAATTGAGTTCATTCAATATAATTGGACCAAAGTGAACCTTTCCTCCTTAGAAAATAAGCAGAAGGGGTCATTTATGAAAGATATAATTGATCTCCATACAGATATTTATATAGCTTTGAGATTTTAGAAAATAATGTGTCTCCAAACAATGGATACACTTACACATGCATATATGCATATATGTGTGTGTTTTGTTAGGTGTAGCCCATAAAATTTAACAAGTCAATAGTTTCCCAACAAATTTTTGTCCTCATATCTAGTCATAATAACATATTATAACTAATTAGAAAAATACTTTTTATTTTTCCTTTTTCCTCTTTTTTTTTTCTTGTTTGCACAAAGAGTGCTTGTGAGTGGAGTTAAAACCTGAAAGTAAAAAGATCAACAACACACATGCAATTTCTCAACGATACACCATGCACATTCAAGAGGGACTGATTCTTGCAGCCTGTCATGTTTATTAACATGGGCCCCAGTTAAAAAGCTTTGCATACAATCACCACCGTTGATTTTGACACGCACACTGTTAATGATCATGGCATTAATTAATTCCAAGGATTAGATCTCAACCAGCAATATCGGTTCATCACTTGCTTTTTTCCATCTTATTTGGACAAACTTTATCTTTTGCATTAATTTATCTCTTTTTGTTATCTAATATGCTCATATTCTTTCTTGACAATCGAAGAAGAAGAAGAAGAAAAGACTTTAAAAATGCCGAAAATGGTGTGGTAGCCTGCCAAGGAAGTCACAGGACATAGAGACACGAGTAAGAAAATGGGACAACCTGTAAACAAAGTGAGGAACTATTAGAAAAAAGGGGAAATTTGCATTAGTACCCCAATATTTTCCCTTAATTGCTTATGTATCCTTAGCTACTAATATATGCTCGATCATAGACTAATACTTTTTTTATTCATTTCAAACATACCCCACCTTTTTTTCCCCCTCATTTTCTAGTTTCATCGTACCAAAGCAAGTCGAAGCATGCAACTTATGAAGCCCTTTATGATTTTCAACCACTCAGACCGACATTTCCTTCTAATTTTTTGGAAAAAAAAAAACGCATTTCTTTAGTTTGTAATTTTAAGGTCTCAACTCGCACAAGACTAAAAAAACTGGAATTTATAATATAGTACAGAAAAAGAAAAGGGGACTACAAGGAAAATATTTGTTTCAAGAAAAATAACATGCGGAGCCATGTTTTTTGTGAGGGGTTAATACCTTATAATCTGTAAAATTATACATATTCAACTTTTTCCAAAAGGCTTTGTTTAAATTTTAGTAATTTTTTAAGTATATAACTTATGTGTGTGTATATTATATAGGTGGAAAAAAAAGTTGAACCTTCCTTGCCTCCGTCACCGGTAACATGGGAAAAAATATTAAGAGTTTTGCATGCACAAGAAATAAAAATAAATTCAAAATTATGGTGTTTGTCATAGCGTCATAATTGATATGAAATAGGTTGCTTATGCTATGTTTGAACCTAATTTGTGTCGCCTAAAGTTGTGATTGATGGAAGAATAAGTCAATTATCTGATTTGATGAGATTTCATACCTTATCTATAAGTTAGTTAAAGTTTGAGAAAGATTTGTAAGAGAGAGAAATTAGATAATATAACAGCCTGCCCATCAATCAAAATAAAAAGTTTGATACAAGAACAAGAAATGAAATCCTGACAATTTAATGCCCATGTTGCAAAAATATGAAAACAAGTAGGGGAAAAAAACATCGATCATTTGATGAGTGGTAGAGCTGCACGTTCCACTTGCTAAAATCTTTGATTCGAAGCTGCTTGAAGCTAACCGGAAGTGATAAGACGTGTGATCAAAGTTGAAATTAATCTTCGATTTGAATTAATCCTATTAATAAATAAATGTTAGGAGTGTTTAAGAAAAAAGTTTAAACTACAATAGTTTGTATATAATAATATGTGAAAGCTTTAATATTATAACATAATAATTAAAACTTTAAATGGATGTTTGATAAAATTAATTAAAACCCATTAGTTTTAATTCATACATATAAAACTTATACGTTATAATATAAAATAAAAATATGCTATAAATAAAACTCTCATACATCATATTATATTTGATACAATTTAGTTTTAACTCATTCTTGAAACACTTAATGGAATTCAAATCACTCGAAGCAACCCACTTTTTGAAAAATTCATGTACAACCCAAGATGCCTTGCCACCCTTTTATCGTTATATTTTTTTTTTGCCTTTAATGAAAAAGAAAAATGAAAAAAAAATATAGTAGTAGGGCAATAATACAACACGTGAGCATGACAAAGGTCCTAAAGGCTAGTGGTCAGGACATTATTTGCCCACTAAAAAGTGGAAAATAAAAAACATGAAATAAATAAAAGAAAAATAAAAAGAAACCTCATGGATTACAATAGAGAGCTTCTCTCTCTCCCCTCTCTTTCTCTCTCTTCTTCCAAGCATGAGAAAATAGTCTCCACTTTTCGCTCCAAAGCAAGACAGATTACTTCCCGTCTTCAACAGAAAAGAGGAAGTAAGACTTGTATTGTAATAGACCTTGTATTGTAATAGACAATAGGAATGTCAAGTTGTCTTCTCTGCTGAAACACTCGAATCCTCAAAATCCCAGAAAAAGAAGATCTTAGAAAAAAAAAA
>CAMOHE010051028.1:2974-19690 GCA_946598075.1 Artocarpus hirsutus
CCCCCCCCCCCCCCCCCCCCCCCCCCCCCCCCCCCCCCCCCCCCCCCCCCCCCCCCCCCCCCCCCCGGGTGCAATGAGTTCTTATGGTTTTGGTGTTGCAGTTCTGATGGCGAGAGCTCAAACCGGAACCGTGAACCTGGGCGGTCGGACGGGGGTGAGAATCGTCGTGGCCGGAGACCGCGGCACCGGAAAATCCAGCCTGATCGTCACCGCCGCTACCGAGAACTTCCCGGTGAATGTTCCGCCGCTCTTGCCGCCGACGAGACTGCCGGAGGATTTCTACCCTGATCGTGTTCCGATAACAATTATCGACACTTCCTCTCGGTATGAATTAATTGCTTAAACTAAGCAAGACTTTTGTTTGCAAAGAGAATTCAGGACTTGAAATTTGCGATTCTAATTTTCATATGTTTCCGAGAAATAGAATCTTAGATTGAACCTTTTTTTTTCCCTTTTGTTTGGTTCAAATAGGACTCCTTTTTACAGAGAAAGCACATACATTTAAACACACACAGAGAGACAGAGATACACACACTCGCACCTTGTAAAATATATATATTTTTTGTTTATTTTTCAAATTTTAGTTGTATCTATTCTATTGTTTGGGAGTCTGCAGGGAAACTATTATCATACCAGATTGACCTCAATAAAAATATGCGAGTCTCTAGATTGTTTTTGTTTTTTTGGTTCTTTTATGGATGAACTGTATGACGGTGACTTTTGTCTTTCAGTTCTAATTTTGTTCTTCTTTATGAGGTCTTCATTCTTGTGTTGAATCCTTTTTTTTTTTCCTACTTTTCCATCAACCAGTCCCGAGGATAACGCTAGAGTTGCTGAAGAATTGAGGCGGGCTGATGCGGTAGTTCTTACTTATGCATGCGATCAACCACAAACACTTGATCGACTGAGTACCTTCTGGCTTCCTACACTTCGTCAACTTGAGGTTTCTTTCTTTGTCATCTCTGTTATGCATACATGTGCTGTTCTAGCACCACAATTTCATGATGGAGAACTTCCAGAAATTTTTCTAGAACGAGGGAAAAAAAATCACAAAAATCTGATGAAAGAAACCTTGACCTCTGATACACATGACATGAGAATCCATGGGGTTATCACTTTTACTTCTTCAATATGAGGTTATGGAGCCGAATGTTATTCATACAGAGTTATGGTTAACTTTATGTTGCAGGTGAGAGTCCCAGTTATAGTTGTAGGGTGTAAACTGGATTTAAGAGATGAAAACCAGCCGGTTAGCCTCGAGCAAGTGATGTCACCAATTATGCAACAGTTTCGGGAGATTGAAACTTGCATTGAGTGTTCAGCATTGAGACATATCCAGGTCTGTATAGAGACTTTTCTTTGCCCAAGACCCTTCTTTAGTTAAAGCACGCTAATATTTCATGCTATCTGGATTTGCCACATTTTCAAATCTTATGCTTCTTTATTCTTGTAAGTTTTTAACTTGGAATTTTGGGTTCACTCCTTTATTCCTTTTCGATTGCATCTTAGGATTAGATTTGAAAATTTCTTCGTCAGCATCAGTATCTGATTTGATATTATTAATTATATAACTTGCATATAGTTTGACTACATAAAGAGCTTAAGCAATTTCTTGTTATTGTGGCTTTTACACTATCTATGTCTTACATTTCATTTTGCAGATTCCTGAGGTTTTTTACTATGCGCAAAAAGCTGTGCTTCATCCAACAGGCCCACTATTTGATCAAGAATCACAATCACTGAAGCCTCGATGTGTGCGAGCTTTGAAGCGGATATTTATTCTTTGTGACCACGACAGAGATGGTGCTCTCAGTGATGCAGAGTTAAATGATTTCCAGGTTACTTTTTTATGTTAAGTTTTATAGTTTAGATTCCTTGTGGTGACAATTCCAAATAACATCACGAGTCTTAAAAACGAGATTTTTTTTCTTATCTCAAGTTCATGAAATTTGTTTATGAGATGAATGGAAAATTTATTTATTTATTTATTTATTTTGGTATGAACAGGTTAGATGTTTTAATGCCCCATTACAGCCTTCTGAAATTGTGGATGTCAAGAGGGTTGTGCAAGAAAAGTTGCCTGAAGGAGTCAATGAGCGCGGGCTTACTTTGACAGGATTCCTTTTCCTTCATGCACTATTTATAGAAAAGGGGCGTCTCGAAACTACTTGGACTGTCCTCAGAAAATTTGGGTACAATAATGATATAAAGCTTGCAGATGAACTGATTCCATCTCCGTCAAAACGGACTCCTGATCAGGTTATATCTCTTAATGAGGAAAATGTCAGTTTGTCAGCCACATTTGCTGATGTTATTTATATGCTTCTATTGTGTGTTGATATTTCAATTGCATGTCGAGGTGAATTGGAAGTTAATTATATCTTAAATATTCCGTCAGAGAAAAAAGAATCTTAACTATTACATTGTCAAGAATCAATGGCTAATTTATTGGTTTTTAACTTTGTTTGTCTTATGAGTACGTTGGAGATCATGCCAACAAGAACTCTTGTGTCTCACTTGCAATGGCTACTTTTTGGACCAGCCAATATGGTATATGAGGCATTAACTACCTTTATTTTCATGGGCTTTGACAATCTTACTTGTGTGATCTACGGTTGAGATTTTAAGACTATTCAGGCCTTACTGAACTACCTTCATGGAATCATAATGGTTTTGTTCTTTTTATGCCTACTTGTTGGTATCTTTGCCACCCATGTTTCATTTCTCCTGTAATTATATATATAAATGTATAAACACATGAGTTTGTGTGTGTATATATATATATATACTTATATATTTTAGCATATTTGTTAAAGCATCGAATTTGTTAAGATTGCTTACAAGAAACCATTATATTTGTAGAGTGTGGAGTTGACAAATGAAGCTGTTGAGTTCCTTAAAGGAATTTTTGACTTGTTTGACAATGATGGAGTATGCATTCTAAATTCATCCTATCATTGTTTGGTTATGTGGTGCAACTAGTTCTATGCAGTAATCCACATACTGTTTCCTTTCATAGGATATAGCACTCAGACCTCGTGAACTAGATGAGCTATTTTCTACTGCCCCAGAAAGGTAGTTAAGAAATTGAAATCATTAGAGTTATTCAAGTGTTATCGGAACCTTTTACTTGATTTGTCTCTATTTCAGGTCTTATTATATTCTATATCTTAGAATAAGTAACTTTAGTGGACTTGTGGCACTATCTTTGAAAGTTTGACATTTTTCTCTTTTAAATGACAGTCCCTTTATTGAGGCTCCATTAAGGATGCAGCAGAGAAAAATGCAATTGGAGGGATGACCCTTGGTGGATTCTTATCAGAGGTCTCTCTCTCTCTCTCTCTCTTTTGTTGCCCCTCCCCCACCCCCCAACCCCCCGGGGAGGAGGAGGAGGAGGATGCCACTGCTGTATTGACTGCTTAGAAGTTGCTGTTGTTGTTAATATTTATTTATTTATTTATTTTAATAGAAAAACCTTTGAGGGGTAATGATTTTGTATTTATTTTCTCTATCTTCACGTTTAGAGTTGGAAAACTTATGCAAGACATGCAGTATCCATTCAAACATCATACTTGTCTTCTTTCACTCTTAACCAGTGTCTTAAATGTCTGGGTTTGCAGTGGGCGCTCATGACACTCCTGGATCCAGCTTTTAGCATGGAGAATCTGATATACATTGGTTATTCTGGTGATATTTCATCTTCTATCCGTGTGACTAGGAAGAGGTGTGTAGATCGAAAGATGCAGCATTCAGAAAGAAATGTTTACCAATGCTTTGTTTTTGGACCTAAGAAGGCTGGAAAGTTTGCATTGTTTGACTCTTTTCTTGGAAGGTAGGCCATCTTCTGAATTATGGTTTGATTGTGATTTCCAGCTAATCCAACTTTTTGAAGAAAGTAATAGACATTGTTTTTTGATTTTTGTCAAAGCAGGCCTTTCTTTGATGCTTACAATTCAACGACAGAAGGGCGTTATGCAGTGAACATTGTTGATCAACCTGGGGTAAATGCTGTTAGATTAACCATCTTATGTCTTCACGTCTTTTAAATTGTATATCATGAAGCGTTCGTGATCCTTAGTTGTGTCTAGACATGCTTGGCAAATATATCTGAGGATCCTATTGTGTATCGCCTAATTCTTTGCTGGGGTTCCCAAGTTTCTTTCATTCTGTTCCTTTGTTGTATCTCAATTTGCTTAAATTGGAAAGTTCAGCCAGGATTTTAAAGCATCAATTATGTGGTCTAGAATTGTATTTATGTTAATTTGTTTGCAGGGAACCAAAAAAACCCTTGTCTTGAAAGAAATTCCTGAAGATGGAGTTAAAAAATTTCTGTCAAACAAAGAGTCCTTGGCTGCTTGCGACGTAGCAGTGTTTGTTCATGACAGGTAAGCAAGAAGGCCTCAGTGGTTGTTACATCTATTAATCAATTTGGTTAATCATGGAACTTATTGCTTGTTTGTGATCTTGTTGGTTTTATGACATTTTCTGGTTTCAAGATTGAATCTTTGTATGCAAAAGATGTCGGTCTTTAATGTTTTCTTTCTTTCTTTAGATATCTTATTGGGTTCTCTAGCCTAACTCATTCTTTATTTGTTTTTAGCTTGTGATAAATAGACTTTAAAAATACAAGGTTATTACCTTATCAACAATGCACTATGGTTTACACCAATATGACTTGCATCTTATATGTGTATTGACGCAAGCAGATATCTAGATAATGGAAAATTTTTGGTGGATTTGATTTTTTTTATGAGCTTAGACTTGTTGGGAGCATGTGTTGGCATGTACAATCACACTTTCTTGCTTTTGTATGATAAACATTAATATTTTATTGTTGCAACCACCCAAGAATGTCTAAATATTTTTTTTCGCTCTTTTTCTTTGCTAGTTCTGATGAATCATCATGGAAGAGGGCAACTGAGTTGTTGGTTGAAGTTGCTAGTCATGGTGAGGATACTGGATTTGAGGTGCCTTGCCTCATTGTTGCAGCTAAAGATGATTTGGATTCATTTCCATTGGCTATACAACATTCTACAAGGGTATATTATTTTGATCACACATTTTGTGTATTTGCTAATAGGAAGTAATAGTTTTCAATGGTCTTGTAATTTTTGCAGGTTATATTTGATGTCTTTCCTTTTTTTTTTTTTTTTTGCTTCCCTGAAATCTAGTGGCATTTATTCTAATCTGATTTCGGTTTTCTAGATTAGTCAAGATATGGGAGTGGAAGCACCTATACCTATCAGCACAAAGCTGGGTGATTTTAATGTATTCCGCAAGATTGTGAGTGCTGCTGAGCACCCTCATTTGAGTATTCCTGAAACTGAAGCTGGTAGAACCCGCAAGCAATACCACCGGCTAATTAACCGATCTCTTATGTTTGTTTCAGGTATGAATTTGATGAATTTAGTTATCAATCCTCATATACTGGTTCTTCAGACCTTTAAGAGCTTCTTAAAACGACAAGGATTAGTGTTGTTTGCTGATGGCCTTCCAATATTCAGCGTTACTTGGTGTTGCATATTAATATGGCCCAGCATTTTGCTCTCTCTGTCTCTGCGTCCCTCCCTCCCTCCCTCCCTCTCTCTCTCTCTCTCTCTCTCTCTGTCTCTGTCTCTGTCTCTCTCTCTATATATATATATACCGCAGAAAGGTTTCTGTAGCCTACAATTTGTTGGAGCAAGCTTCTAGTGAATGTAGCTCCTGTTGACTGTCGCTGTTACTTGGGCTTCTTTTGCGTAATTTCTTGTCGAGAAAATTACACTATATGGAAAATTCATGAGAGTGGAGTTGAAATGTTGCAATTTTTTAAGAGTATTTTAAGAATGGAAAAAATTACATTGTAAATTTTAAGATGATATTCATGTTATGCGGCAATTTACATATTAATTATTTTATTGATTTTATTGAATGCTACTTGTGAAATATTTTAAATATTTTTTGTTATATTTCAACAGGATTAGAAAGATTTTGTTATATGCCTTCCTTACCCAATTTTGTTTATACTTGCACGTTGTGCTGAACTTATTTAAAATCTTTGCAGTGGGAGCCGCAGTGGCGATAGTCGGATTGGCAGCCTATCGTGTTTATGCAGCAAGAAAGAACACCTCCAGTTAAAGGATGATGGTCTGCATGTCGCGTCGTTCTGATCAACTTGGTATATTCCTCCTCCTGTCATATGAGAAAGTTGCGAGAAACTATGATCTTCAGAACCCTCCTCTGTCGGGTCGCTTGAGGTGGTTTATGCACAGAGAAATTCCAATTTCCAATTCATTTATTTGTCAGGGTTTTATTCAGTGGGCTAAATATAAATTGTTGGTTAACTCGTGCTTTATTGTACTGTGGTTGAAACGATAGTATTGCACTGATACAAATATGGAATTTTGTTTCTGTTTTGAACGTGGAATGAAGCAAAATTTTGCGATTAAGTCGACCGAGTAGGCCATATACTGCAGCCCTTCAAACCCACTGGCAACAAGTATCCAGTTTTTGCTCTAAATTATTAGCTAATGTTCCCCTCGTGGTGGAAGTCGTCTTTTTCAAGCACTGGGCAATCTTTCTTGTTTTTTGTTTTTCACTATACAATTATTCATTGGGTACAGAAACGAGAGAGAGACTCAAGTTAGCTAAATGTTCACTTCGGTTCCCTCACTAGCAATTGCCTGATCAAACCCTACCTTCTCTCGACTTAAACAACTACATAACTCGAACCTGCTAGTTTCCTGCCTTGGAGCGTGGCTGCCCCGTCAGCCTTTGCTGCTTTGCGGTGCAATCTGGTGTCCTCCCTTGTGCATCTTTTTGAGACTGCTCCGTCAGCCTTTGCTGCTTCGCGGTTCAATCTGGTGGCCTCCCTTCTTGTATATGTTTTCGAGATATTGACAGTAATGCTCAAAATCTTCGGCAGTTACCTGAAGCCTAAACTTGAGACTAAACAAGAAGTTCATCTCCAACTCATTCATTTCCTCAGTGCTCACCCCTCCCACTTTGGCATAATATGAATTTTTATCGGACCTGAAACACATTCTCATGCCAAAAGGAAGATTAAAAACCTTAAAAAGCCACAGCTATAAAAGATCTTTTATGCATGGGGGAAATTATCTTACACATCATCGAGGAATTTCGCAGCAACCATAACGCTGGCGATCAAAAGCCGGTGAACATTGAGAGAAGTCAAGAAAAAACCAGTACGTTTCTGGAGGAATCTCTCCATGTATATGTATGCAACAACATAGCAAGATGTGCTGCAAGTCAAGCACCTGAATATGCGCTTTATATATCGTTTCACGCTCAAGGCGGGTGCTTTTGAGCCATGGAAGATTGTAACAATGTCTACTTCTGTTCTTGATTTCGCTCGCAATAATCTCTCGTTCTTCTTAATCGTTTTCTCAAGAAGATAAGCTATAATTTGTAAAACTTTCGGAGGTGCTGATGAATAATTAGTTGTCTCATATCCCTCCAAACCAAGAGCTATGCAAGTCTCCAAGTGTCCTTCTATACCATCAAATCTTGTTGTTTCCATGTGCAATATTCACAACATGCAAGAGTGATTATATATAATCGTAAATGTATTTTTTTTCCTATTATTGTTTAAGGAATACGGCTTTTCTTGGCAAGTATTGTTATCTATTATGTGCTAACAACATTTGTGATTAACATGTTTTTGTTTTATTCTTTTCTTTTGGGTAGGAAAATTGTAGGTTTGAAGTTACTAAAAAGGAAGGTCATTCTTGTGCGGGCCAACAGCTAGGTCCAATAATTCTAGCTCTTTGCATTTTTGTTCTTTTCTAAATGATAAAGAAAAAGAAGGAAAAAAGAAAAAGAAAGAGTACATAGAAACTTAAAGCATCAAGATATGCTATTCTGGTTTTAGTTGAGGAATTTGTGCATATCGTAATATGAAGAAAACTCCAAACGATGTGGATATGCTATAATAAAGGGATAATAACGAGAAACTGAGCTGTGAATTCCTGTAACTTTTTGTACGCATCAGAGAGCATGTTTTTTTAAAAGTTATGGTGTATTTCAAAACGTGAAACTCAACAAAAGCTATCACTTGACACCTAGAGTGTCAACAGGGTTCTGTTGGGCTGAATCTAACACCCACATATAGAAGACCAATATGGGACTGTTGAGTGCAAATTAGGACTTTTAAATGTTCTACAGACTCTTGGAAGAGAGACAATCTTGTTTCTTTTCAACATCAGATTCTTGCAAGTTTACATTTTTGTAGCGTGTATGAACATAATAAATATAAACAGAAATAATAAATCACACAAAAAGTGTTGCTTAGTGGGTGGTAGACTTATTTCTCTTCGCCTCAAACCTTAAGAAAGGCAAATGAGTGAATTACTTTGGACACCTTAAGAGCTAAGGCCTGGTGTGCAAAGTCGGGCTGGGCCAATGAGCATGGGGATCAGGTCCAACCTTGGTCCGTCAAACGTGATAGGCTAAGCTCGACCCAATTGGCACCTCTAATAGTAGACCTAAAAGACATACTACTAGTTAGGTTTTGTAGTAAGATCTATATGAAACTTGTACGTGATCTAATCTATTCTTTTTTTTTTTTTGAAAAATACGTAAAGGAAATTCTAGTATAATAATTTTAAAGAACTACCAAATACACATTGTTGAGAATTCTACGATATGGAAAAATACCCTATTCGTAGAGTTTTGTTATAAACACCATATTTATATAAAAACTGTTTATTTTAAATACCTTTTTTTTCATGTGATTTTAATTTGATCTAATGTTTCAAAATGTGCACTTTAAGGTTATAAAGAAATTTATAGCTCATTTTTTGGATTGTATCACTTTTATATTTTAAGATTTTAAATTCATACTCAATTCTTACCTTTAGCTAGTTACTAGTTAATTTTCACCTCAATAAAGATATAACCACTCCTAGTAAAATAAAAAGAATAAGAAAAAAAATCAAAAAACTATAAAATTTAAACAAGATTTAGGCATATTTAATAGTCAAAATCAGCCTTTGACCAAAAAAGCTGAGGATTTAACATAAATTTAAGATATATAGGCATAAATATAATACAATCCACAATATATGGTGTAATTTTTTTAAACATCAAAATGTAGGTTATGGAAAGGAAAGAAAAACGCTATAGTAACGTCCCACACAACAAGTAAAAGAGTAGAGTTTTTTAAACTTGAGATTGAGGGATTTGAACTATACATTTTACGGTGGAGTCAAGTGTGGAAACATCGTTACTCTATGTTTGTAATCATTAAAAAGAGTAAAATTATTTATAAAAGAGACATAAAAATAAAATAAAGAAGGTAAAGTTTATTAGGGTATGCATGAAAATATTAAACTTTAGTATAGGCACATTGAAAAAGTTATATATCTTAAGAGTAAGTCTTAATTTTTAAAAACTTAGTGGAGGCGACTGTTCCATCCGGCTGGAAGTAGCTATACTCGTGTATCTAACAAATAAAAATATGCATAACCAGCATGAAACTCTTTTCTAGAAAGAAACTTAAAAAATTGCTTTTGGAAGATTTTATAGCAGTAAAAGATGTAACAGGTTCATTAGCATTGATACAAGAATGGAAAAACTTATTACTAGTTGTAACATAACATTTTACAATATGATATTACACTTTGCGTATTTCATAGCTGCATTATCTTACAGCTTACACTTTTGATGTACATTGGTACCTTGTAGGGAAACAATCTCAACTAAAATTTCTTCTTTCTCTTCGTTCATGTTCATCAACTTTCATGTGCATTGGTACCTAGCTTCTATATTGCAACTATCATAGCTCAAGTTTCATCTTTTTCTTAGTTTATTTTTTGTCACGCTTACAAAAAATGATTAAGTTAAAACCAATTGGGTCATAAGTAAGCTTTACGGACGTTCCAAAAAGGATATAGAAAGAAGTTTCTACTTTTTTAGCTGGGTTATCTTTTTGGTACAGTACCGTGCATGAAATACAGAGGAATTACCAATTTGCTGTTATTTGCTTATATTTTTTGTGCTTGTGTTTCACTTTTTCAAAATCATTTCACGTTAGTGATGTTTCCTATCCTGCACTAGATTGGAGACTATGCTTAGTATTTTAATTGAGAAGACATGATATTATTAGAGAGATGTGATGGAGAAAACTTGAACGACGATAGGAGAAGTTGAATCTTAAATTTATGCTATCTCTTTCTTAGAGGGATTAAATTAATTTGCATTTTCTGTGTTGTAAATTGAGGGGATGGATTTTAAAATTTTCTCCATTGTTGGAAAAGAAAAATCCTACAGATCTAAGTCAAAAGAAGGAAGAGGCCATGGCAGGCCAATTACTCAACTTTTTAATCCACTTAATTACGCTGATAAATTAATTAGCATACTCGAGTAGGCGTATTCGCTTTTGCTTTTTATTGTGTAATGTTCTTAATGCTTTCTATTAAGTAATAATTTCTTCTTTTTTCTTTAATTTATTCATTTTTCAACAATACCACTGAAAAGGAAGTTAAAGAAGTAGATTCAAGAAGAAGCATATGGGAGAAGGAGGAATAAAAGTAGAAAGATGGAAAACTCATTAGTTTAACAAAATGAAGCCCTTTTAGGATTTTCTTATTTTTATTATTTCCTTCAAAATCTTAAGGTTACATGTCATAAACGGCCTACTACGTGCTAGAAGTTTCCAAAATTTATATGCTTAGAGGATAACGATTTAGGATTTGACTTGGCTGTTTATAAATGCATAAAATAAGTAAAATAAATAATTATTTGCTGTTTGGATACAACAATTTCCAAATAAAGATCTTGAGACTGATATCGGTTATCCCTTAAAAAAAAAATTGTATCCATGGGCCAAAAAAAAACTGAATCTTTTTTTTTCCTTAATTTTAAATAAACAATCATTTGCTGTTTGGATACAATAATTTCCAAATAAAGATCTTGAGACTGATATCTGTTATCCCTTAAAAAAAAATTGTATCCATGGGCCCAAAAAAAACTTTATCTTTTTTTTTCCTTAATTTTATTTAACAAAATATTTTTCGTGAGAGTAACTTCTTCTATTCCACATTCCCAAACTATTCTTTAAAAATTATAAACACACATATATAAAATAAATAAAGCCAAATTAGAGCGCGTGGGAAATAAATCAAACGCGCCAACGGATCAAAACAAACAAAATTGACAATGCCAAGTTGCAGCCATGCAATATAACGCACAAAGGCGACCTTCCTTATGAAAATCCACACCATAAAAAACTTTCCTTATTAAAACGTACGTTTTTATACAGTTTCCATCCTTATATACACACATATTCACATTTTTTGTCTAATTTTTAATGTTTTAAATAATGTTTAACTAATCATATGTACTCGTTTAACACTCATACATTGGTATTATATACATGCACATTTTTTTTTTTCAGTGGATATATATACATATACAATTTACTTACTTCTCAAAATAATAAAACTCTTCGAGATCAAAGCCAAATTAATATCTCAAAATACAACCAACTGAAAACATGGTCTCCCAAAGCTCCCATTCCTACTCCAATATTTCTAAACGAAGAATATACTTCACCATCTCTCTTCTCCTTCTTCCTCTTTCCCTCCTAATCCTAGCCTTGTCCTTCCATGGCCCAAATCCCATCAACATTAACAGTCCTTCCACAACTAATCAGAGGATTGTTAATCAGCAACATGATCAAGTCCTCAGCGCCAATCGCCCCGAATGGCTCGAAATCATAGAACAAAATCTAAGGGCTACGAGGAAGAAGCTTAAGCTTGGTTTGGTCAACCTAGATGATCATGATCATCATGGTCTACGCAATGGACTGCAGGGATTGGCCGGGGTGGAAACAGTCTCAGTGCAGTTTGACCGGTTGACCGGAGACAATAAAAGGGAATGGGAGGCGTATTTCCCCGAATGGATCGACGAATACTACAAGTGGGGCCCACCGAAGTGCCCGGAGATCCCGCAACCGACATCGTGGGAGAAGTACGACAGCCTAGACGTCGTCGTTGCATCCGTTCCTTGCGGAAACTATTCGAGACGAAAAGGGGTTAGGGATGTGTTTAGGCTGCAGGTCAATTTGGTGGCGGCCAATGTGGCTGTGAGGAGCGGTTGGCGGAACCGCAGCGACATTCCTCGGATGGTCTACGTTGTTTTTGTGGGGTCATGTGGGCCCATGCTGGAGATGTTTAGATGTGATGACATTGTTAAGCATCGGAGCGGGGAGTATTGGGTGTATAGGCCGGAAATGGGAAGGCTAAAGCAGAAGGTGCTTATGCCTGTTGGGTCTTGTCAGCTTGCTCCAAGCTATGCAGAAACAGGTGGGATTTGGATTTCCAATTTTGGCTATATCATATTTATTTTGGTATGTAAATATATATAATATGTTTAGACTAGCATGCTTAAATGGGACATATAGTAATGTTGACATGCACATATTGTATGTTACAAAATGTATATGGTAGTTAATGGCCGAGGATTTTTTCCTTAATTTTATATTTCTTGGTGGGTGAGAACTAGTAATTTGTAGGAAATACTGGGAATCTAAGGAGAATTAGCCTGCTATATGTATGAATTTTACCAGAACTTCAATTAAAATTTAACCAATTTTGGCCACGAAAACAACTATTTTATCTTTTTTTTATGGGATATTTTTACGACTTTGTGTTTTAGGATTTTTGAAGATGTGGAAAGAGAGTGTTTAATGCGTCCATCAATCCAAATATTAATGCAAAATCAGTTAATATTTTATTAAGGAGTGAAATTAGAGAATTACCATAAATAATGATCATGCTTGGCTGGTTCAATTGGTTCTTTTGCTACGTTCCTCAGTAAAATTGTATTGTTAAGTCCGAAAAGAACCCTAGTTAAATTTTGAATTTGCCCACATGAGAGCTTTGTCCTGCTCTCTCTCTCTTTTTTTTTTTTTTTTTTTTTTTTTTTTTTTATAAATTAATTTTTTATTTATTTCTCCATTCCCTAAATATCACCACCGCCTATGTGGTGTCGTTTGACAGACAGTGTTCATATAAGTAGGCAATATGCTCTACTCTAGTTTGATGGTTTTTTCAACTTCTTGTATTTGCAATATATTATCCATTTTTTCCCTTAATTTAGCAAAAACCAGAAAGCAAAAAAAATACTTTTAATTAGATTTGGTCATTTTTTCTTCTTAAGTTTGTACTTTTGATATACAAAATTACGATAACAATCAAATAACTATATCGGAATCATCTTTATTAAAATCGCAAATCACTTCTACGTATATCAGAACTGGTCATTTACTAAAAATTTTGACCGTTTCTCATTGTGTGACTGCTAGTAAGGTATCTATTTTCCACTAACACCATTAAATTCTTTTATATTTTCTTTTCCTAGAAACAGTAATTTTATTTTGTTTTTTGTTTTTGCTAATACCCTAAGAAACGGTACCTGAACTGCACATTCACCTTTTGGCTCTTTTTCACAATTCATTTTTAACATTCTCTAACCATTTCCGTATATCTTTCCCCCTCTCATTTGAGCAGGCAAAGAGCGATGGAGATCCCACACGCTACCCTTCAAAAAGAAGAACAACCACACCACTCCCCAATTTCGCTGCCCGAAATACGCCTACGCCACCGTCCTCCATTCGGCGGAAACCTACGTGTGTGGCGCCATCGCCTTGGCACAAAGCATCCGCCGCACCAACTCCACCAAAGACCTTGTCCTCCTCGCCGACACCTCGTTCCTCTCCCCATCCTCCCTCGTCGCCCTCCGCTCTGCTGGGTGGACCGTCGTCCCTATCCACCGTATCCACAGCCCCTTCGCGGCGAAGGGCTCCTACAATGAGTGGAATTACAGCAAGCTCCAGGTCTTCCAGCTCACCAAGTACGACAAGATCATCTTCATGGATTCCGACCTACTCGTCCTCAACAACATCGACCGCCTCTTCATCTACCCTTCACTCTCGGCCGCCGCCAACGACAAGTTCATGTTCAACTCTGGCGTGATGGTTATTGAGCCCT
Organism: Artocarpus hirsutus; assembly: GCA_946598075.1. Classification (NCBI taxonomy): domain Eukaryota; kingdom Viridiplantae; phylum Streptophyta; class Magnoliopsida; order Rosales; family Moraceae; genus Artocarpus; species Artocarpus hirsutus. The sequence continues at coordinate 16,966 of CAMOHE010051028.1, forward strand.
CCATGTGCTTATTCGAAACCCTAATGAGGTTGAGCTTTGAATTGGAGTCTTACAATGGGGGCGACCAAGGGTTTCTCAACGAGGTCTTCCCTTGGTGGCATCGGCTTCCAAGGAAGGTTAATACTCTGAAATTCTTTCAGAATGATCGTAAAAATAATAATGATGATGATGATCATGAGATTTCTAAGGAAGTTGACGCAATTCACTATCTAGGGTTGAAGCCGTGGATGTGTTACAAGGATTATGACTGCAATTGGGACATGGCGGATCACCAAATTTTCGCGAGCGACTCGGCGCACCAGCGGTGGTGGGAAGTCTACGACGGAATGCCGGAGGAGCTGCAGGCGCATTGTGGGCTGACGAGGAAGATGGATGGGAGGATAAAGAAGTGGAGAGGGATTGCGAGGAAGGAGAAATTGCGTGGCAAACGCTGGAGGATCCGGGTTAAGGACCCTAGACGGCACCACTGTGTATGATCAATATGAGAGATATGTATCTTCAAAAAAAGAAAAAAAAAAGAGATATATGTTTTGTTGAGGGTGTCTGTAGTAAGAGATATTGTTGTTGTTTACATGATATTCGGTCGAGTATCCTTCAAATACAAATAAGTGGTATCGACCGCTAACCAAGAAAAGGCTAAATTCAAAGATTAAACTATTCGCTTTTTATATGATGTTTCTCAAATTTTAATCTTAACAAAATACATTTTAAATTTTGAAATCATTTGTAATTAAAATCCAATAACTAATTAATGAGCGTTAAAAGGCATGAATGATTTTGGTCACAAGGTTAACACTTGAAGTATTTTTAAGGATAATACTCATCATTGTAAGAAAAAATTGAAACTCAACATAAAAAAAAGAGTATTGAGCGAAAATTAAAAGTAATTATTAGACTTCAATTGTCAATAATTTTAAAGTTTAGGGTAGAGATGTCAAAACAGACTAGGCCTAATGGGCTAGCATGAGCACGGCATGTTAAAAAACAGACATGACACGACACGACATAGTTATTAAATGGGCCTAGCCTAGCCTGTCCTGCTTATTAAATAGGCTGGGCTTGGTGCAATTTTTGCACACAAAGCATGTTAAGGGCATAGCATGGTAAGGGCCCAACACGAGCACGTTAAAAACACAATTGGGGAGCATGTTAAAGGCATTATTGAGGTCTAATTATAAGCACGATTAAAGTATGCAATTTATAACTAATTTTACTAATATATTTTATAATTTTATAATTTTTTTTATAAATAAGTTCTAAACATCTAATAGATTTGATTAAAAAAGGAAAAAGATCCAATAGATTCTTTGTTGGTAAATTATCAATTGCTAATATATACTTAACCTCTTTGATTTATAATGAAAACCATACTATACAAGATTCAATAATGTTATTGTCTTCAGAAAAAGATTTTTTTAATCAATAATGCACTTTTTTTATTATGATTTAGTATTTTATTTTATTTTTTTTTGTAAATTTAACATTAGGGAGGAGAAAGATATATTAAGAGCTAAAAATACAACAAAAAGCATGAACATCGATACGGAGACGAACACGGCTCAAGCACTTTATGGGCATGGCCTATTAATAAATGGGCCATAGGCTAGGTTTAACACAACAAAAATTAACTAGGTCGGGCTGAGCACAACACTATAAATAGATGAGCAAGCTCAGGCACGATACGAGACACATTTGAGCCTAAATTAAATGGGATGAGCCGGACTTGGCCAACCCATTTGACATCTTTAGTTTAGGGTGTATTTTGCAAAAATTAAAAGTTCATGGTGTATTATACACCAAGGAAATAGTATAGAAAGTAATAATATAATTTAGTAAAAAAAAAAAAAGGCTTAGAAGTTTCATGTGTGCATCTGGGAAAAAAAAAAAACTTTTAAGCTCTAGAAATTAATGCTCTTGATCTTAATGCTTCAACTTTGTAATACCATAAAATGTGATGAACGTTTATAATGAATCTTCTAAAAAATATATTGACAAATACATTTAGGGAACGTCTATCATAGGATCGCCTACTTTGTTTCTCTATCAATGGGACCGTCATTTAGACAGTTTATTTTAAACCCTACAATTCTATATTCTTTATAGTTTTAATTTTTTTTCAACCTTACATAAGATAAAAATGATTGGTTAAGTGAGAAAAAATCCACCTATTTCAAAATCTTCCTCACCTCTCTAATGTCAGCATCTCTCTCTCTCTCTCTCTCGCCCAAACTCTGCATACCATTGTCTCCTCTTACTGATCTCTTAAAAACCCATCTTCTCTCCACTAGCAATGCTTCTTCCTCTCGATCCATTTTCTTCTCGAGCTTCCTGTGCAGATTGTTGATCCAAGGGCTCATGCAACAAAGAAGTCATCACATCGGTAATTATTTCTCAATTCTATACATCTCATCCTCTTCTCACATGTAATTATTTCTCAGTTCCAGGAAGAAGTTTTATACTTTCAAGCCATTGCATCTCCTTCGATCTAAGTATTGATGATACTGTTCTTGTGAAGTTAACATTTATTTGATTTTATAAAAGCCCCATGTTCTTGTTGGAATAAAAAATAGGAAACGCAGCGGAAGAGGTAGATCGTTGACAAACAAACATTTTCTAAAAACTTTGTTCATCAGGAATAGATATATAATTTTAATTAATAAAAGAAAGCTTATGGAATTTTACAAACCTTTTGAAGACTATCAGGGTATCCTAGCTTTCCTCTTTG